>JANHFX010028136.1:0-39637 GCA_027560015.1 Chloroceryle amazona
ACTGCAGAGAGTGCAGGGAGTGGGAAGAACCGAGCTGAAAGGGGAATCACTGAGCAGAGTTAGTTCTGCTCTCACTCCAACCTGGACAAGAACTAAATCTGTGTTCTGCTGTAATTGCAAGTGTTTCTTTTATGGAAAAGTTTCTGAAAAACTTAACCAAGCTGAAATCAGTGGGGTTTTGCAAACATTATTCTAAACATAATGGAAAATTCTGTTCCTTTTAAAGGCTTCTTTGAGTGTACTTTGGGATTTGAGAACAGGGAAGTTATTTCCTAGCATTCTGTACCATTTATAAAAGGGAAAAAAAAAAGAAAGGAGAAAAAGCACTGGGATCATTTTAAGTTTATTTCTATGGGACTTTCTCCATATTGGTTAATTATTCATGGTGAAATCCTCTGAGTAAATGGATTTTGCAGAGGGATGATGGGGATGATCCATAAAGTGCAAGAGAAAGGGAGCTATGTATGCCGAGCAGCGAGTATTTTAACATTTCATTTCTATGCATGGCTTAAAATACAAATAACAAAGCCTGATAAGTATGAAACAAATTAAAATGACAATGTATACCGTTGCTGCAAGGACAGTATAGTGGTATAGCATCTCATTTGCTATTTACATTGCAAAATTTCTGTTTATAAAAGTTCATAATCTGGATGCAGTTCTTAGGAGACTGCGCATCCTTAGCTGAGAGCCAAGCGTCCTTTGTTAGGCTGTTTATTTTAGATTTTGCTTTCTTCAGTAACTCAAAATTAAGGTCCTTGCATTATTCTCAAACCTGGAATTTCAATAAGGCTTTTTATTCCCCGGGTTAATAAATACTGATCCTGCCACCCAGTTCCTAGTGCCTATGTAGGGAAAGTAGGATTGTTCTCTCCGTGTTACTCACTGCAAAACTTAGGCAGAGGAATTAAAGAACTACTCCCAGGAAAGCAGTTACCGGGCAGCCTGAGAATAAAAATTAACATTTTTCCCAGTTCCACTTCCTAGAAAAGAAATTGTTAATGCAAACATTCCCCCAAATTTTCCTCCTGCTGCCACAGCTTTCCATAAGGGAGACCGAGGAGAAGGGAGAGGAAAGGTGAACCTATTGTAAAGCGGCAAGCGTGGCATCCAAACCAGGGGAAAAAAAACTTGAATCCTGGAATGAAATTTGCTCTCTGTGTCAAGTGTGAACGGTGCCTGCATTGTACGGTTTTGTTGTCCACTCTCCTGAGCAGATGGAGCTTGCAGTTGTATGTCACTTGTTTATTACATCCTCTTAAGATTAGTAGCTGTGTGGCCAGATGGGTCTGGGAGCACAGCTGCGGATACAAGGAAATAAATGAAACCTGTCTGATGCTGCCATGCCCTTTTGTGAGATACTGACGTGTTGCAACTGCAACAAAGCAAAAATCACTTTCCTTTAATATATTAGTGAATTAGGTGTACTTCTTTATTTATTTATTTGTTTTTAATCAAATCGGACGAAATCAGGAGGATGAGCTTCAGAGGGTGATGATAATTCTAAGAGGAACATGTAGTTGAAATCCGTAGCAAAGAGCCTCGGTGAATTTTCAGGAGTAATTTTAATGGGGTAAAATCGAGTTAAAGTACATCTCAATTAATCGGCCATATAAAATGTAAAGCAGAGGTTTCTATAGAACAAAGACTCCTATAGAGCATACGCTAAATAGGCAGGAGTATTTCAGAGTTTATTAGATGGCATATGTTGAATTATTGATCCAGCATTCTGATAAACTATATAATGCCTTCATGTAAATGCAAATGAAATGCTGTCCTATAGAAGAATGCCAGATTATGGGCTAGACTTTAAAAAATGAAGCTAACACAGTTTTAACTCCTTCTTGGCAGCGGACACACAAAGTTGGTCACAAAGCCACCACCAAGCTAGAGATATTAAATGGGATTCATCCTACAGGGCAGGTCTCCACACCAGGTATCCTCTCCTGGTCTAAAGGGCAAACCAAACATTTTTAGGCAGAATTCACCTGTCTCCTCTTAGAGCACACAAAGGATCTTACACCAAAGTGGGTGAAATCCTCTCCTGGGATGGCAAAGGGTGTCCGACTGTCTAGGTGTGGTGTAGCATCTCCTTTCAGTCCCACTGGCAGAGTAGATTTGATGTGGCGTCATCTGTAACAACTCAGATCAGTTGTTATAAAGTCACTGAACTGGTTTTCTTCTCTTCTTTTAAGTATACAGCTGGATTGTTCTGTTGCAGATGATTTGTAGGTGTACATGAGGCTGAGATTTGGAGGGGAGGTTGTTGAAGAAGGAGAAGGGGTTTGGGGGGTACAAATTAACCTGTTCCTTTAGAGTTCTTCAGTGCATGATTTTTAAAATACCTAATGAACGAATACTACATATAAAGGAATGGAGCAGTGCATATTGTTAGCTCTGGAAGAGGCATTTTTCTGTGAGCTGACGGGAGATAAGGATTTTTCTCAAATTCACCTCTCTTTAATTGCCTAGCAAAATGAGAGTCAACACTAGAGGATGTGTGCTGTGCTCTCCAGGAAAATAAAATCTTCCAAAGCTGAAATACTGGGACTTTGCAAAAAGTAGCATTATAAACAGAATGATCCTACTGCAATTTATTATATCTGAAATCTAAAGTTGGAGCTTACCAGTGTCCAGCCTTAAGATAGAGTAGGATGATAGGCAGCTACATAATGAGTATGACATGGAGTAGAAAAAACATTTTTCTGCTTCTGAAAGCTGCTATAAATCATGTATACTTTGGAAGACTCTCTTATGTTAATTAAGGAAGATGCTGCAAGTTGCAATATTTTATGGGAAGAGAGGCAAGTGCAAATTGTTGTGCTTTTTGCATTATTGCAGAGGGGAAGGAAGAAAAGTTTCCTCCAGTTCTGGAGGATTTTTTAGCTCCATATTGTGATGCATGCCAGGAGGCCGGGAGGTAGAGGTAGCAATTTTCCTTGACTTCCACCATACTGTGTTTGCTTCATTAAAAAATTACAAATTTGTTGGCAAAAAGCAGTAACATATTGCTAGAAAACATCAAAATTCACAGTGTAAATTCATAACTTAAATTTGTGTTCAAAACTGTGGTTTCTGAAGTCTATATTTTCTTCTGGAAAAAAAAAAAAGAAGAAGAAGGAATAGGATAACAAAAGGAAATAAAGCTCCTACTTTTATAGGTCAGACTGAAGATCTTTAAGCCAAATATCCTATTTCTGGCAGTGTATCAGACTCACCCAAAGTTTTTATTAGATGAATGGATTTCATAACATTCTGAAATCATAGTGGCAAAAATATCAATGCCTTATGCAATTATATATGTCCGATGTTATGTTGCTGTGCATTAGAGACTGTAACTAATATTTATTCCTGATTTATCTGAAAATACGGCACTGTTTTTAAACGGGGTTTTGTTGTTTGTTTTTTTCTCTTATTTCCACAGGAAGTTGCCCTTGTACTTGCAGCTATCCTGGTATTTTTGTTGGCTTTCTATGCTTTCTTTTATCTTAACATTTCCAACGAAGTTGACCTTGATCTGGATCCAGATGAAAACTAGCAGATGCAGTGAATCTATCATCAAGATTTCTTCAGCTTGAACAAGACTACAGAGGAACACACAGTACCTTCACTGTGAGACACTAAACGATGCCATTTCTTGCAGTCCAAATTCATTAGAGAGTTTTGCAATACGTCAGTCACTTTTACATTCCAGATCTGCAAAATAAGAGAACGCTCATTCACAAATGTACGTGGTCAACGCCGAAGCCAGGAGCAGCAGTACAATACATGAAGTTTGTTGTTTACATTATTTTTCTCTCAGGCAGAGAACTTTGATGTCAAAAGACAGGTGCTATTATTATCATGGGTATTGATGCTGACTTCACCGGAGGATAGCCGTGTGTCTGCCTTGACTAAATTTAGGAATCAAAGCTTCCCAAATTACCTTCCTCTTCTCTTCCCGAAAGAAAGCAGAATTGCCAAATAAAACGTCTTCTCTTGATTTGTATTTAAAATCTATCAAAAACCTCTCCTCTTTTCTCTGCCTTTTAATCTTCCTTGTGCATGTGTGCACACGCGCGGGCACAAAGATGGAAGAAATTGGGGGGGGGGGGAATCAAAATCTTTTTAGAAGCAGTCTGTCACCTCCTGTATGGACTTAATTTTATGTCATCCCAGATTCTGTGTGCCCATATATCTGCAGTAATCTTTTTCATTCTTTTGCCAACTGTTCAGCACACGTGTTCTGTCAGAAATGGCACCTGGATGACAGAAGCTCTAACATTCGCATATGCCTCTGAAACACAGTTCTTTGCCTCCTGTGCTGTCTGAACTAGTGTAAATAGAAAGTTCAGTCGATGTTGATTTTAATTAGTGGATTGCTCTATTATTAATATAAAGTCAAAATTGTATTTTAATTATATTCTTCCTGCTGGCTGTGCTCTACCTGTTAGGGGGATGTAAAAAGAAATTGCTTTCCAGTTGTACAATCATTTTAATCATCAGGCTAATGTGAAAAGTTGTAAGTATTAAAAAGTCTCTTTTTTTTTTCATGCGTATGAATAATTGGGAAAATCTTGGCTCCATGACATACTTCAGTTCTTGCAAAGTACCTTTCAGAATATGCACTGTAGATAACATTTTTGATCCCTTTGATAACCACAAGCCACTTGAAGAAGTCGGTGTGTCAAAGCAGCTGCAGGTAGCTGTAAAATTCTAGCTTTATCCTCTTCTGCTTTGGCTTTAGCGTATCACTGAGCTTGTGGTTTTAAAGGTTCATTTTTGATCCTTTAAAAATGTGGTCAGTCTTTCTCTAGTTCAGATTCACTTTGATACCAAGAAAAAGCAGAGAGCCATTGATGCTGAATGTGCAAGGGAGTTAGGCAGATTGACTTCCAGAAATGTTATCATAATTCTGAAATTCTGCAAGCAAACTGGCTTGGCTTTGTCTTTGGTACGAATTTCTGGTCTGAATGTTAGGTTTAGCTGCAACTGATAGGTTTACTAAGTGTTCCAGAAATGCCTGACTAGGATTTCTTACAGTGATTTTGAAGACAAAGGGATACAAATCGTAGCAAATATTGTAACGGAAAATATATTTATTTTAAATTTATATAGTCTCGTTATCACTACTCAAGGAACTTAAACGAATAGTTAATTTTTAAACTGTACAGTATCTCTGACCATATACACGATGAGTCTCTAAGGATCCACTCCTTATCTTTCATACTCTTCATTCACTTCCTGCACTGCAAAACTCCCGTAGAAATTCAGCGTACAACAGTCTTCCAAGAAGAATAAGAAGCAGCATAAACATATATGTGCAAATATTTCTCTTTTTCCAATTAATGACTGTTACAGACACAAAATCTTCACGTTTACTCAGTCATATGACTTAACGTCCGCTAATGCCCGCACACACGACCAGGTGCTTAGCAACACGTTGCATTTACGGTGAAGCGTTATCTGACACATGGCATGACTTTCAGCGGAAGGGAAAAGCAGATCACAAGCTGTCTCTTTGAATCTGACATGCCTTGCACTTCACCAGTGCCACACCACATGTCACAGAAGCTGTAGACCTCTCCTCTCATTTTGCACGAGCAATTTTCTTGTTCCATTCAATGCTGGCAGGATGGATTTCTTCATGTCTTCACGTAGCCCTCTGGGTGATGTGTGGCCTGAGGATGATGCATAGTTATCCCCTTTATGCAGATTGTCTCCTAACTCTCTTTCTGAAGCAGCTCCACGAAAAAGCAAGCTATTCTTACTGTCAGATTTCTGAACACAAAGTTCCTAAACCAGGAAGATTGCCATTCCCATAATTATGACTCAGAGACAAAATCCCAAGCCTGCGTGTGTGTGATTGAAGCAGATTCCCTGAGCAGTGGCTCGTCATCCCGTATTACCCGCAAGTGCCACAGTTTGCAGTTTGCCTGCTGGCTTTGTTTGGGTGAGGCCTTTTTGTTCAAATGAGGGACGTTCTCATGGAACAAGAAAATTTCCATTTGCTTAGATAAACTGGACAGAATTCTGTTCAGTGTGCATAGAAATAAGTGGCAAATATTACAGCAAGTACACTTTTTTTCTTATTAGTCCCATGATTTCTAATAGGACTGTGTAATTATTTATTTTTTTTTTAAGCTAGAAGCTCCCACTTTTAATCCAATTAATTCATCCTTGGTTTTCTAAAAGGCACAAGCACAACAATAGTAACAATGAGATCTGATTCTGAGCTTACTAATTTAGTTTTCTCCCGAGTTCACTGAAATTACAGCTGATTTACTCCAAGGGAAAATCAGAATCTGACCTGAAGTTACTTCTGCTTTCTGGAGCACTACATTGTCCGTGCCTGTTATTTTAAAGTAGAGACTGATTTTAATCTTGCAAACGTGTGGCTTATTTTGCCCTTAATGATATCTGAGATGGAATGCCTTTTGGGTTTTGGACCACCGATCTGTATGAGCTGCTTGGTGTCTATTTTGATAATAAATGTATTTTGACTATTTTTGTGCTCTTATTAATGTTGGATGTGTCACACTGGATTATCTCTAAGTTTGAAAGGACATTAAAGCAATCTAAACAGCACAATGTTCAAATGTGAGCAATGATACCAGTGTCAGAATATCTGGATTATTCGAGGCAGTTCTAGCCCCTAAACCCATATTAAGAGAGCCAATCTCTTTCTACAGACAGAATTGTTCTGTGGAGCTCCATCAGCTTCAGAGACATAATGCTTTTATTTGCTTGTTTCAAAGAAAGCTTGCTGATCAAACCACTTAACAGCAACCCTGGCTTTAACAGGGCAGGTTTTTTCCGGGGTATCCACTTCTGAGGAAAGGGTAGATGACAGCATCATTGTTGCCCTCTGCTTGTGCAGTGAACTGAGTTTCTTTCCATCAGAGCTTGTGGAGAAGATGCCTTGTACCGAGTCCTCATGCTGTGAGTGGGAGTGGATGTCCCATCTGGAAGAGTCTCTGGCTAGGAAGGCAGGACAGGCTTCCAGCAGTGATTTTGCTCAGCAGATCTTTCCTCATCAGTTCTTTTCCTTTTGATCCTACAAAAGGGGAACCAGCATTTAGATCATCTCAGGACAGAAGCCTCAATATAGTCATTTTCCTAGTGCTGCTGGTGAACACTGCCAAGGAAAGGCTTTAACTCTATTTCCTAGAGTCCATAAATATATTTTACTGCCAAACTTAGGAGACATGTTAAGCATTTTCCTAATGGACCCTAGAGATCCATTTAAACTTTTCTTGAAGAACAGTTTATTTAAAGTTCACTGTTGCATATCATAGAGACATCATGTGATTCAGGATCTGTCATAGCTCCTTCCATACATCAGACCAGCTGTAGCGGGGACAACACGTAGACTGTGAGATTTACGCTGCAATGTGTAACTGTGAACATACGCAACACGAGCAAACTCATCTGTTCAGGTGTCATCTAGAGTAGTTGACCTAACAAGTTGTGTTTGAAAACAAATGGGTTTTAAACAACGCTACTAAATGAAGGCCCAGTGAAAGCCCTACAAAAGCATGATTGCCATGAAAATTGCTACTATGGAAGATGATTTTCTCCTGATTTAGGGCCAAGTTTTGAATGCTGCCCTTTCAGGGAGGAAAGTGTTGCTAGCAGCTCCCAGTAAAGTGATGATTCATTTTGCTCTGATACGGGGCTATTTATGCTTATAAGGCACAACTGAGCCAGTTGGTGACAGTCAAATGCATTCAGGGCAATTCTCAGTAAAGGACTGTACTTGAAATGCAGACTAGGCAAGTTACAGTGCCAACAAACAGGATACTACAGATCTTGATCCCATTTCGAGTTTTACTTACAGTAGCATAATAATTAGTGGTATTTATGACTAAGAAAATAACAATATGGCCCATCGAGAAGACAGCAGAAATGTGGTGTTAGAACTGCTTCTTGAAAGGTTTTGTAGAGGATTACGCCTGCACTTTGGGAAATGAAGCCATGAGATGACTAAACTGGCAGAGAATCTCTGTGATCGTACGCTTACAATATTTCTCTCTGAAAGAGCCAGTGGAGATATTTTGCAGCACTTTTCCCCATCGTCCTCTTAGTTTGCTGTCACGAATTCTTTTGTAGATATATTTCTACGATTTTCCAAGAGTGGAAAAATACTTGTTTTTGTAATTCATCAATGCATTTAATTGACAGAATCCCCTACTCTTCCTTTTATTCCCCCTTAATCACAGCGAAATTGGTGGGGAGACAGCCAAAATGTTAGGTACCAGTGTCTCTCAAGCAGATGTCACACCACTATTTTTTAGCTCGTTTAAATGAATAAACATGTTAAACTGTGAAGTATTACATTTTAGATTTTTTTTCGTTATAAAAAAAAAATGGGACAATCTGTTTACTGTCCTTAATTGAAACAACAATCCTGGTGGTTGCCAGGTTGGCAGTTGTAATGATGAACTATAAATATCGGGACAAATCAACTAACTGGTGATTGTGGAGGATAGTTCAAGTCGAAGCCTCATTCTGCATGAATACTTTTTTTCAGTGCTCTAGTTTTTCTTCTATAATTGTTATACTGGTTTTGCATGTTAAACCCACAAATAATAAATACATGACTAGTCAAACAATAGGCTCGATTCTGTTGTCTTATTCCAAATAAATTCTGATAAAGCAGATAAAAGCTGACAGCCCTGTAGTACAGTTCATGCTGTACCCAAACTCTCTCTAAAAGGTGTATGCTCAGGTCAGTTATAAATGTGAACTATGAAGAGCTTGGTTTTGCTGAACCTTGGAAAAGCTGAGCAGCATATAGATCTTTGGGAGTTTGAGGTTTCCCAGAGAGATTGTAGGAATTTTAAAGAGCAAAACCACGGGAGGTGAGTATGGAGTTTGGTGACAAACTGATGTCATTCTCCTATTGCAGTTCCTCCGGGAATGAGAGTGGAAGAAAACTGAAGTAAAATGGCCAGTTCTTCTAGAAGACAACCACCTCACAACACCTTTTTGAGCACCACATTGCTCAAGAAGAACAGGATAGAAGAAAAGCTAATGATGGTATCAAATCAGAGCTACCTCACCTTCTTCATTTTCATAGGGAAAAAAAACCAAAAACGGCCAGGAGGAAATAATGATGTCTGAAATGAAACAGCTTCTCACTGGATCAGTGGTTCATTTGTTTACGTAAAGAATAAACAGGGTTTGGGGGATTTACTCAAAGCATAAGTCAGGCTAATTGCTGTTGCCTTCATGTATAAAAAAAAAGTCACATTATGCCAAGCTAGAGTAGCTTTGTGCATCTGTTACTGAGTTAGCTGTAAATGTACTGATACTGGCAATGTCCCCATTTCCCCAGAGACACCTTCTTCTCCTGTGATACCATCCACAGAGAGGAAGGACAGGGAGGGAAATGGCAAGGGAGCCCTTTTGCTGATTCTGTACTCCTAAAGCATCACCCCAGCTCAGTGGGGAGCTGCTGGTGTTTAGAGTAGGACTGCAGTCCTGGATTGCTTTGGACAGGCTACAAAAAAGAAGAGAGCAGAGCTTAACCTACAGGGCGAGTCTCCTACCATCACTGGTGTCTGCTTTGTTACCACAAACAAATAGAAGCTGAGGTGTTCAGGCTTTTAAGTTTTATTTATTAGGTTCTCAGGGAGATGCCAGAAAAATCATCTTTTGTTGTCCCTTTGAAACTTATTTCTGTATAGCTGTCTCCCTCAGTGTCCGTGGGGTTGCTTTCCAGACAAAAGAACGCCGTGCTCACACCTACTGCTTTTGGTAGGCTGTAGACATGATCCTCTTGCAAGGAGGGTCTGGGGAGTGACCTGCCACGTCCCCTGCTCTCCCCTGGCTGAAGCTGAAGAGGCCTCAAGTAGCTGTGTAATATAGTGGACTTGCTCTGGTTTGGGAAGGACATCACATTCTGAATTCAGGGCAGCTTTATTTAGCCTTTGCTGCCCGAGGAGCTTTCAGAGCAGCCCCCATGGTGAAAGTCAGATTTTCTTCTTGCTTCTGTTTTGATGGCTTCCTTCAGCTTCTTGTTAAAAAGATCAGCTAAGGTGCTGATAAGTAGGTTCTCTACTTAAGCAGGGCTGTTTTAACAATGGTATCGTAGGATCTCAGTGCCCTAAAGAGCTCATGACTGTCCCTTCTTAAAAGGCAGACAATTATATTTGTGTTTATCTGCTCATTAATCACAGCCAGTCTCGAGCTGCTCTTCTCAGGCTGTACTTCACCTTTACTCCACTGCTGCACCAGTAATAACGGGATGTGCTGAACAGAGAAGAGAGTAGAGCAGATCCTTCAGATCATTACCAAAGCCACAAATTCGTTTAAAGTTAGGCAATATATGGGAGGAGATTTTCCCAGTGCGCTGTATAGATTTTTATTTTGAGGAGCAGCCCTTTAAAACCTGCTCTGTTCTTGTGAATGCCATTTGACAGTCCTTGCCCTGCTACGTGAGGGCTTGGGACTTCATGTTAAGGACAGGTTATAAACGTCATTGTGGCAATCATGAGAATATGTCAGAATCATTTTTTTTCTCACAAACCAGTCATCAGCTTCTTTGAATTAACAGAAAAGTGGCTTTGTTCGTAGGTGATACAGTTTGGTCAAACGTAGCTTCTCATCTAAAATGTTTCAGAATGGTAATTACTTCCCTTTGGTTAAGGGTTGCCTCAAAATGTTAATTACATGTAGCACATATGACTTTTTCCCAAGACTGTGGTGCTGAAATTTGGTAAGTTCTCCCTGGAAGTTTCAGATCTGTGACTCTAGAGCAATCATTTTGTCATTTTTCCTTGTCAATGAATATTAGCTCCTGTATTAGGAAATTTTCAAGGTGATACCATGATGCACAAATATGATCTGGGCAGCGTATGGATTGAGAGCAGTCCTGAGGAGAAAACTTGGGGGTGCTGGCTGATGAAAAGCTCACCATGAGCCAACAGTGTGCAGGTGCAGCCTAGAAAGAAAACTGTATCCTGGGCTGCAGCAAAAGAAGCGTGGCCAGCAGGTCAAGGGAGATCATTCTTCCCCTCTACTCTGCTCTGGTGACACCCCACCTGGAGTACTATGTCCAGCTCTGGAGCCCTGAACACAAGAAGGATGTGGAGCTCTTGGAATGGGTCCAGAGGAGGGCCACAAATATGATCAG
The DNA here is from genome assembly GCA_027560015.1 of Chloroceryle amazona. Classification (NCBI taxonomy): domain Eukaryota; kingdom Metazoa; phylum Chordata; class Aves; order Coraciiformes; family Cerylidae; genus Chloroceryle; species Chloroceryle amazona. The sequence continues at coordinate 11,120 of JANHFX010028136.1, forward strand.
ATGGCTACAAGGACAGGCTGAGAGAGTTGGAGTTGTGGAGCCTGAAGAAGAGAAGGTTCCAGGAAAACCTTATTGCAGCCTGCCAGTATCTAAAGGTGGCACCTACAAGAAGGCTGGGGAGGGACGTTATACGAGGGCTTGTAGCAACAGGACAAGGGGTAATGGCTTCAAACTGCAAGGGGGGAGATTTAGATTAGAAACTCTGAGGGTGGTGAGACACTGGAACGGGTTGCCCAGGTAAGTTGTGCATGGTCTTGAACACTGGATGTGTTCAAGACCGGGTCGGATGGGGCTTTGCATAGCCTGGTCTAGTGGGGGGTGTCCCTGGTCTAGTTGGAGGTGTCCCTGCCCATGGCAGGGGGGTTGGAACTACATGATCTTTAAGATCCCTTCCAAGCCAAACCATTCTATGATTCTAGGGACAACCGATAAGAACAAAATAAATGCTTAAGGAGACTTCATATGCATTATTCAACCTCTTGTATACACACAGGTGTGACTGGAGTATGTCAGTGTTCGGGAAGGATGCAGAGACAACGCATGTATGCTTTGCTTGTGGTTGTTGCACCCTCAAACTCACAGGAACAGGTGTTCCTGCTACACTGTGTTAGGCTCTTACACACAGAAGAGGTCTCTTTTACTAAATGAATTACTACGCATAGAAGAAAATGACTTCACACAAAATACACAGACAGAAGAAAGAAAAAAATCTCCCTGTGAGCAAGGGCATTTGGATATAAGAATGGTTCCATCAGTACGGGAGTCGTGCATAAGCATAAAACATGTTCAATTTAAAATTTAATACATATATAGAAAGGCAGTTTTCATTACACTGCACATTTATAAAGGATAACAGTCAGCCTTGCTCCTCTGTCATATATTCATCTCTCCTTACAGTACAAATCTCTAGAGCAGTTTCCACAACGCTACTCTTCCACCGCTCGTATGGGGATGGTCATTGCCAACTCAGAATGAAAAATGGTCTCATATTTCCCCAAAATTAAACAAGAAAATTAAAGTTAAGCCTTGAGTTACTCAGTTGCTTTGAAAGGGTCTGCCAGAGCATATGTACAATAATGTATAATGCAAAGTGATGTAGAGTAACAGAAAAAGAATTATAGCTGACTTTCAATTGATCGGCTAACTATGGAGCTGGCCTGGGGGCCTTCAGCACTTCCTTGCTGCTTCCTTGTAAAGCCTTGAGGTACAGACCTGTCACATCCACTTATGAACATTTATCTCAGTTGCCATCTTAGTTTTCATGTCTTCTGTAAAGAACTAAAACTTCAAGGTCATTTGTCTGGAGAAGGCTGGTTTTGATCTTTGCACCTAGATCAGGCCTTCCAGCTTGCTCAGATCAAGTCTCTTTGGAGATTTCTTCCAGAGAGCTGTGAGGAGTTTGAAAAGAGACTGCATACCCTGCCATCAGGTTAGCGATGAGATAACACAAGATGAAGACACTGAAAAAGTGACTCGGTCTCCCTTGGAGAGAGAAGTATTTGCTGAGGTTGTCTGGCACTGGGGTACCAGATGTGTCAAGCTTTGTATGAAGGGAGGAGTGAGCCTGGGCAGATGGATCTCAGGATGTCAGCAGGGACAGCATGCAGATGTACTGCCAGATGCTCCTTCTTATGCACTCCCTCCTCCAATGGCACAAACCCAAGAAAACTTAGGAGAGGATCCCAGTGCAATCTTGCTCTTCGGAAGTAAGAGTTGAGATCGGGAGAAGTATCCGTCATGCTAAGGATGATTAAAAGTTGCTCAGTTCTTTCACAGCTCAGGTATATAAGAACCACAAGTGCTAAAATAGACCTTCCTTAACCTAACAACAGGGGTTCATTTGTAAATGAATCTTTGTGGAAGTCTAGACACATTATAGATAACCAAACAGTTTAATACTTGTAATGGGGAAATCTATGCGTCTAAATGCAAAAGAAAAAAAAACATTTCAATGAGAAATATGTTAATTCTGTTCCAGAGGAACTACAGAGGCCCTAGCTCTGATGGGGTCTGAGGAAGGACTCATGCACACTAATGATGTCTGCCTCTTTTCATCATGTGCTAGTAACAGGGTAACACATCTTTCCACCCAGCCAACAGGAATACTTAATTAAGTAAAATAGGATTACAAAACACCAGGCTACCTAACTCCCCCACTTTAGAGAGCTGCAGAAATAAAGCCTTCCATTCATTACATTATAGCTTGCATAGATACCCCACTATTATGTGCCTCACAGTCAAGTATCAAAAACAGATCCACCAGCATCCTGTTCACACGCTGTCAAGTTCTCATGTGTCTCAGAAGTCTTGAGGAATACAGACTGTCACATGTGTGAGAGATTTTTTCTTATGTTGCTCCTCTCACAAGGTGTTCCTTGACCTTAGCATAGGCTGAGAGCTGAAGTTGGCAGGCTAATGAGGAGGAAAAAGAGGATATTCTGTAAAACCTCTGCTATATGCTAGCCTTAATCATTTAGAGGCAAACATCACAGACATCCTTGGAGGTGAACCTGGGAAAAAGTACTCTGGGAAAGACACTGTTGTTCCTTTTTGGACAGCACAGTAGAAAAAGCCTTGGTCTGTCCATGTCCCCGTGGAGGAATAATCAATCTCATGGAAGGATGAATAAAGGGTTCTGAAATGAGGACAGCAACCAGCAAGATGAGCAACCCCTTCTTCCAGAGCCTCAAATCCACAGCAGTGCCATGGCCTGAAGGAGCAACACTACCTCTCCATCTCACACCCCAGCCTTTGGCCAGCTCACTCTGCCTGAGAGCTTGGGAGGAACAAACCTGGGTGACCCTTCAACAGCAATTACACAGGATGTCTCCAAGAATGAAAACTTGCTCACCCAGGAGAAAAAAAGCTTGAAAACCTCTAGAGAATACTACCACCCACCAACACCCACTACTTGTGAATTATATCTGCCTTTCATCCCTCTTGAAAAACAAAGTTGATTTGAATAATACTGTAATGTTCCTAATGACTTGGTTTCTGGATATATGGCATCTGCATTGAAGAAGGAAAAGCCCGTGCAGGTGGTGGCCTTGATTCACTGTGGCTGGCACAGGTTGCCCTTGCTCACAGACATGGGTGCAGGGCAGCTTGTGTTGGAGAACGCAGGAGTCTGTTCATGGTTGTGCCCTGACGGCTGGTCCCGGTGGTATTGCCTGCTCTGGGAGCCCTGAGTCCCTGCAGTGCACTCTCCCTGCTGCAGCATCAGCCTTCCGAGCAGTTAGGTATTGACAGGGCTTATCTGCACAGTAGACCTGAGCAAGCAATACTGTGGATGCAGAAATGCACGGGGGAGGATGAGCAGAAGCCTCAGGGGACAGAGCCTATATGCTAAGTCGTCAGGAGGATGGTGTCTAAATCCAGCTCCTGTCAGAAATGAAGGGAGTTGAGAGGTTGGTTTGTTTTAGGGTTGATTCTCAGCTGCTCCTGAATGTACAGTGAACCACTGCCTGCGCCAGAACCCTCCAGAGAGCAGAGGCAGCCTGGGGTTACAGATGTGTGAACATGCCTCCAAAGGGCTGCGGTCCTCCAGGATGTGTTCTCCCTGTCCACAGCAGGATCACGGGTGGTTTTTGCAACAACCACCCATCTGGTAACACACTGACCCACTCCATGCCATGGTAATACTAAATTACTTCTGGGTGTTCTCAGGTTTGTGGGCCAGTGATCTCCAAAGGACTGTCCCCAGCGGCTCCTGGGGTATCCCGTGTTTCTTGCCTATAGGAAGGGTGAATAGGTAAGAATATCTTATTGAGAAAGGCTCTGTGGACACACTCAAAGTAATTCAACTTTCTGTGTAAAGGTTCTAAATTTGCTCTGACGTAATGATACCCTTTTTATTTATGACTTGGATTTTCTCTTTTTTTTTTTTCACATGATTATATCTCTACACACCACTGAGATTTTAGCACAACTTTAGGAAGGGATATTGCTTTCTGACTCCCACACACGTGTGTTTTCTTGGGCTACATTAAATAAGATGGTTTGCAATCACTGTATTTTGCAGGAAGCCAGAATTGCAGCTTCTGAATAGTTCTGAATTGAAAATATAGGGAGAAGAATAAACCTAGGCCCTCCTTTCCAGAAAGTATGTTGAATAGTTGTATACGTTATTCAGTCAATATTATTTCTAATTATTAAAACATTAATAATTCAAATACTTTAAATATTTTCATTAAACCCACGATGCTGAATAATGCCAGATTCATTCAGATAAAAGTGATAGGCTGAGGTGAAAACAAGCATCTTAAAAAAGCTCTTCACTTCACGGACTGTGTGGTGCTGGCAGGAGTCATCCTGAGACTTGCTCAGAACACCTTTGGGAAGCTGCAGTGCTGGTCTATCACAGGTTTTTCCTTCCTCCAGCATGGGGCTAAAGCAAAGGGGTTTTAGCTGTGGTTTTGTACAAACCTCGACTCAAATAATTCCCCTTTTATTAATAGTAATAATACTTCTCCCTTCTCTCAGTCCTAATCTGTCATGCAGTGTTGACATCATCCATGTCTCAACAGATGTTGTGATTCCTTCCAGAGGTGACTACATTTCTGTAACTGCTTTAAGCGGTCCCACCACATCATTTCACAAAATTTGTAGAATGATTTGAGAGGAAGAATTCTCTCTAAATGTAAATTATTTTCCTGTTATCATTATTATTATTATCATAATCGTCAACTACTAGGAGTGAATAATAAGAATTTATTTATCCACATTGGGAGTAAAAAGAAGGACATGGAGGAATACAACAAAGGTATTTGTCTACCTATCGCTTAATGTGCATGGACTTACAGTTTATTATCAGCCTTGCATTTTTTGCCTTGACTTAGCTAGCACTAAATATAATGAAAGTATTTTGGAGATATTTGTCTGAATTTGGTAAACAAATTGTTTTAAACAGTTTTTGAATGTGATTTTCATATTACGGCTTCATTTTCCTGGCAGGCTTTATTATTCCATTGTAGGACATCATTACAGTGACTGTGTGAGGTCCTCAGAGGAATGTTTTCCAGGTGCATCTCACCTGTTGCTCATTGTGAGAAGATTCATACCATTCAGAGAACGGCTGTAAAATGTTCTGCGTGGAAAATCTGCTACCTGATTATCTAAACTTGGTGGGTACAATTAATTCCTAATGAAATCTGGATCAGTCTTTGTTAACATACTCTGTTTTCCGATAGTGGGGAAAAAATAAGTCTGTCCTTTGTACCTCTGAAGCATTCTGACCTGTGGCAGAAAAATATTTGGAAGTTCCCAAATACAAACCCCAGGGTTTAAGAGGATTCAAGACTAATGAAGCTTTCACCCATCACTGCACTCTGCCGTTGCAGTTTCTCAGTCCCTGATCCTTTGCTGAGTGCCCAGGGTCCATGAGCAGCACACAGAGGTGCACAGGGATGGAGCATGCTACCTTACTTTTATCACAGGACACGGACATAGAGAAGTCAGGAGCCCATCTGAAATCCCATGGCCTTCCCCACTTTTGAATGGCTTTTTGGGCCATGGGTTATGGGCTTTTGAAAGTCTGTGCCCTTTTGAAGTCTGGTCCCTTTCCCCACCATTTGAATAGTCTCTTGATGGTATGTGCCTAAACCATCTCTGTCAAGGGTGGAGCAACTGTCACACCTCTAGATCACAGTCCTGATAGAAATTACAACTCCTTTTCTGTGAGAAGGGAGGAGAAAATATCACGCTGGCTTCCAGGGAAATGAAGCCTCCTAACTAGAGTGTATCTGAGCTCTGACAGAGCAAGTGAAGCATTGAACTGTATCTCTCATACCCCATTCAAGTACTGCAGTAGCCTAGAAAAGGGGAGGACTCCAGCAGCCATATTTTAAAATAAATTGATAGCTGCCATGGTGCTTTATGAAAAATCCTATTTCGGAGCTGTTTGGTAGGAATCTTCAGAGCACTCAAACCAGCCCAGGGGGAAGATAAACAGAGGGACATATTTTTTTGGTGACTTGCTGCAGTGCCTGAACTGGGTGTTGGGCAGCTTGACCTTTTTAAGACGGAAGAGCTCATGGGTATGACCAGAATTCCAGACATCTGGGGAGCTTTTGTACTGGAAGCTGGAGTCAGAGGCGGTTTGGAAACCTCCTGCAGTAGACAGCAGTTAATCTCTGTTTTGGATATAAGGGCATAAATTCTACTTCTCCCAGGTTTTAAGCACCCAAGTCCCTTTCTGAGTATGAAGATGTAACAGCTAACTTGACCACCCCCTTAATATGAACTCCGAGTAGCTTTTTCCTTCTTATTGCATAACTCACAAAACTTTTATACCTTAAATTGTTCTCAGTGGATATTGAACAGCACTTTTATCCTGAGTTTTCCTCCCAGCATTTCTTGCTAAACCAGCAAGCAGTGAGCATGAAAACTCATGAGGGGTTTCTATAACAACACTGCAAAATAATAAATAGCACAGAGCAACTATGCAATCTCCAAATAGTGTAAATGTTTTTTTTTTTTCATTTAATTACTATCCCCATTTCTGTCCAGCTTCAGAATTATACAGCTGCAAAAGTCATTAATTAATATAGGAATGCCATTTAATAACATCACAAGGGTTCTGTGCTCACCCATTGGTTAAGGGCACTAGCTAGCATGCTGATAACAGGTTGTTGCCATTGTTGTCACCTCATTAGAATATTAGCATTTAATTAACTTAGGAAGGTATGGAACATTTTTGATACGGGAAATATTTGTACACATTGTCGATCGGAATTAAAAGCTCACATCCAGCAAAAAAGCACAGCAGCCTCTACAGCTGGTGGCTGTTGGCCCACAGAAACTAAACAGACTCGCCGGTCTGTGCAGCTGCAGTCGCTGCCTTTGATTTGGAGGGGAAAGGGAAGCTGTGAGCCTCACTCCTCTCTCAGGCACCAGATGAAAGGAGCGATCCAGCAGTCGTGTCAGCGCTTGCCTTACGAGACACTGTAGCAAGTCCCCAAAAGTCTTAAAGAGCGGCCGGTGCTGGCCTATGAAGTAAAGGTTTTGAAGGAAAGATGGCTCTGCTTCAACCTGGGCCTGATGCAGCCTCCCCTGAAGTCAGTGGGAGTCTTTCCACTGACGTCAGTGTGCTTTCCGTGGCCCCGCTGAGGTTTTTCTGGCCCGAGAGCCCCACTGCTGCTGTGAGCCAGATGCAAGGAGAGGTAGGTCACGCTGCACAAAGGTTGACAACCTCTGGTCTGGGGGTAGAGGGTGGGGAGGAGAAGGAAACAATAAGAAAGGGAAAGGGCTGCTGGAGGGTAACTGGATTTTTCTTGCTTTCTTGTGTTGACACTGGCTGAATGGTCCAATTTAGATGTTCTCGTGGATTAAAAGATCTTGTTTAAACTTCAGTGTTGAAAAACAGCATTAAATCTCCTGCTAGCAAACACAAACTAGAAAAAAAAAAATCATTTCTAGGGTCATTTGTTATTCTGAGTGCATACATTTATTTAGGTTCATGCAAAATCAGAGGAACAGTCAGATGACATTGAGGCTTTCTCCTGTGGGGTGAGGAATTCACACCTACATGTGCCAGCACCGCCATCCGCATCTGTGGAGGGATTCCTCCAAGCAGGGGCAAATGGTTGTATCACCTCTGTCATCCCTCAGGCTCAGGAGGAGATACTGCAAACCCTCTGCACATGTTTAATGTTGCACATGCAAAGCCGTGGAGTCGTGCCAGCATCCCACAAGTTTCTCCCACTGACGTCCCTGCAGCTGCAGCAGCAGGATCCGTCCTAACCCCCGGCTGAACCAGCCCTCTGCAGCAGCCAGCCCACCTTGGCTGAGCTCACAGCCCTGCTCCAGCATCTCCAGGTACCTCTGAGAGAGATGTCACTGCCCTTGCCAGCAACAACAGAGCTCACAGCTCTTCGCTTGCCCTTCCCCAGCCCCACCGAGCAGATTACCACCTGCCAGGAGCGCTGCAGCAGGACATTAGGGTCTCAATGAGCAGGATGGGTGGGCTGTATTGTGTACAGCTGTGTCCCTTGGGGGGAATCTCGCTCCTGTCAGTGCGATGAGCTGACAGGTAGGGACTGACAGCACCCATCAATCACACCTTTAACAGCCTGAAATGCTGCCATTTCTCTTGTGGAGAGCAGCAGCCAAGCCGACAGGCTGAGCAGGGCTGTCAATGAGGCAAATGTCCTCAGTGACAGAGCCTCTCCTGAGGGGATCTCCCACAGTTACTCGTGTTTATCCTGAGCAACTGCCCCCTATTCTTCCTCCTGGTGTGAGGTGAACAAATATCAGAGTTGGAGGGATTAAGAATAATTGTGTTGTGATCGGTGGAGATGCTTTTTAAGGCAGACACTGAAGGGCACGACACTGCTGTACGCTGTGTGTCAGGGCGTGAGGCGGGCAGATGAAATGCAGTGCTATTCCTTCAGCAAAGGACGGCCAGGCCCAGTGCCAGGGGACAAGGTGTGTATGCCTGCATTACATGCCTTTAATTGGCGGCAGCAATTAAAGGCCTTTTGTGTGTGTGAAGCAAGCACAGATGAATGTAAACACAGAGGCTTCTTCATTTCTTGAGAGGAAAGTGATTCTGGCCTTGAGAACTGCAGTGGCATTTTATCACCCAGAAATCATCCTGTGTGTTTAGAGTAAGACCAGTGCTGAAGGTCAAAGGTGGCAATAATGGAGCTAAGCCCTTTCAGGGCCCAGCAGCAATGGTTAAATACCTGAAGGGAGAGACAAGCAAAGCAAAAAACAGCAAAAAACCCCAAATATCTCATTAAAATCTCACTCTGTGTCAGTCTTATGTTTTCCCATGACTGATTCAGAACTGGCTGTGTCTGTCTCACACAGAATCCCACCAGCCTGTTGCAAGGAGCGCAGGTCGGGCCCTCACTGGCAGGTGACTCTGTTGTGCGTGTGGCTCCCCAGGAGGCCATTAGGACAGATCTCTGGCAGGGCCCGATGACCGCTGGTGTAACACAGACTGACATGGGCCAGGTTTACATTGGCCCTTCCATTTACATTTTCCTGTGTTTATGCATTGTTTTCACTGCCAATAATTTATTTTTGGTGAGATTTCAGGCCACCTACTTTGGCGCTAAAATCCAAGAATATGATTTTAAAACCTACAGGCTACTGCAGCTTAATCCTAGAGGGACCTCTCTCCATTTTAGACACCAGAGCTCCTGTGAACCAACCCCTCCTGTTCTCAGAAACGTTTGGACATTCAAAGGAGAAAGAATTGGAGCATGAAGCCGTCATCTTGTGCTTGCATCTGGCAGCCAAAAGGCAACTGAAGCATGGCTGGGCTGACCCATGGGCCTGTGGTCAGCTCAGGGCCCAGTATCAGCAGCAGGGTTGTTTGATCCCTGTTCTGTAGGCTGTGCTCCCCCCAGCTTATCCCATGCTCTGGAGGAGACTTGTAGGAGACATCTGTACTAGTAAACCACACCAGGCCAGAACATGGTTGTGTTTCCCGTAGGTGTCTGAACTGTTTCCTTGACAGGTTTCTCCACAGTGAGATTCGAGTGTAAGCTCACCTGTCAAGGTCTGATCAAGGAAGGTCTGGGTCAACGTCTTCACATCTGCCAAGCCTTTACATAACAGTCCCTTCTGCCATCTCTGGGCACAGACCTGCAGTAGTTAAATCTTTATGGCCCACCCAGTCCCTGCCTTCAGAAAAGGTAAGGGGAGCTCTACTGTTGAACACTGATGAAATTTCAGGTTGTGCTTAAGTTCTGCCCCCTCCATGCTACCTACATTCTAACATTTCACTAATTTGAATTGCTGATCTATTTAAAATGTAAATTGCTGATCTATTTAAAAGGCTACAGCAGGAGCACAGTTTACATGGAGATCCAGCTGGGATGGAGGGTCAACACTCAAGTTCAGTGTTTTCTTTCTAAATAACTTGGCTGCTAGAACAACACCTCAAGGATTTGAATTTAGTAGATCAAATTTTCTTCTCAGTACATCCCCACTGACACCACTTAGGTCAATGGACCAGCTTGTGATGTCAGTTAAATCAGCAGGTATTGGGAGTAACATTAGAGACTAGTGGAACTATTCCAGATTTATATTGACACTAATGAGCCCAAATCTGGTCCAATGTACTTGCGGAGACAGAACTGAGGGTAAAGCATCCATTACAATCCTCAAGTAAAATGTACGGCCCTGCAGACTTTTAAAATCTTTGAATGCTAAAAGAGTAAGAGATTAAAATTTATCCACTAACCTATACCAGACTAGTAAAACCCGTGAGTGTTTCTGGGTAGAGGCAAAAAAAAAATATTGATCATATCAGATAAGCTACGTGAATGTTCAAGTTATGAGATAGAAATTATTTATAAAACGTTGTAGTTTAACACAATATTTTGAGATGAGTAGAGTAATGCAAGGTTCCAGCCTCTCAAAGACTGGGATACACCACTTTTGTTAGTGGCACCAACATCCCGTTTACTTTATTCATGTTTTATTTATCACCTATATGAATCTTTTTAATTAATAGCCACCAATTCCTTTCTTTTTACTCTTTCCACCTAAGCTTCTTGGGTATTCATCAGAGAATATTTCAGAAAGCAGTTTTTTGTTCAATACTTTTTCACTGTATGCATAAAGGGCAGTATGAAAATTTTGTAGTTGATATGAGAAAATTCTGATTACCAACATCAGAAGATATTGACTCTTTTTGGATGTTTAATGTGATAGAAGAGACCTCCCCCGTTTTATCTCCTTGGAAACTTCTGAATGAGAAAAAGTGATAACTAGCATTCCAACAGCCAAGCTCCCAGTGTTAATACTTGTGTGATGCAGCTGTAGAAACCAATATGCCATTAAAAACAGAAGTATGAACTGAAGAACCACCAGAACACCCCTGGCCCCTCCAGCATTAGTGAAGCTCTCAAAAGGCCCTGCCCAGAAACCCCTATAAATTGCCTTCCACCAAACTGGATCCTTTCTCCGTGTGTTCAGAACGATGGCCTGGAAGTGTGGGACAACAAACAGCAGGAAAGATTTTCTTGTAAAATGGAAAACAGAGGAAAGGAGAGATACAGCAAACATAGCTATCTAAGCTGTCCTGTCCCTTTCCTTTCGAATTAGATAAGAAGAGGGAAAAGAGGGAGGAGGGCAGGGAGAGCGTCTTGGACAAGGGAATAAGGGAAAGATAAAGAAAGATTTCAATCCCTCAGGGATCCATCTGAAGGAGGATGGTTCCTACCTCCCTGCTCTGGGAGTCCCATTTCTTGGGGTTTGCTTGTTTTATTTATTTTTTTTTTTCTCTTCTTCCTTCTTTCTTTTACAGTTACATCTGTGATTCAATGCTGCAGGCTCAGCTGTGTAAACCACTACAGGTTTTATGGGAATCAGTGGAGCTGTGCTCATTTACATTACATGAGGATCATACCTTTCTACCTGGTATTTAAACTGAAATACCAAACTGCTGCTGATATAATTTGTACAAGGTTTCTATTTCTGTTTTAGCCAGTTTCTGGTATGGACTAAGGAAAAAAAAAAAAAAAAGGAAAAGCACAGAGAGATCTTTATTATTATCTCTAATAAGAATCTGAGCTCCAAACTTGTTAGTATGTGACTGTGCATAAAATTAACTTGATCTGTCTGTTAGCAGCTCTGGCTGAAGTTGTGCATCATTTTATTCTGCATACATATTTGTTTTCAGTCATATTTACAGGAGTGCCTCTATCCTGATGCTTCAGTTAACTGTTACTTTGAGGAAATAAACAGAGGTGAGGGTCCAGTCACCTTCAGCTGTTGGAAGTTAATAAGGTGTTAATGAAACATTGGCAAATAGCAGCAGTTTAGCACTTGGTTGACACTTGATTTTAAAAAGAGACAGAGTGTAAATAAGCTGTGTTTGCAGTGAAAATTAAAAAAGTGGGAGGTGGGGGAACAAATAACACTCTCACAACTTACTGGGTTTTAGCAGGAAAACAGTTGATAGACCACATCACGGAGAGCAAGTCACATGCCACAGTCACTGGCAGCAAACAATACGTGATAGCAAAGGCGCCTGTTTTCATACATGTCTTTTTAGGATGCTCTTCTAAAATAAGGCCAGCAGATGCACCTAACCAGTATAAGAGGATGTTAGTACCTCTGCCTCCAACCCCTGGAAGTGCTCTGTGGAAACATCTGGCCCATTTCAGACCACAAATCCTATGAACCCTTGTGGTTGCTCGTGAGGGACGGGCAATCCTTTTCTGCAGGGCACCAAAAGCTGTCAAGCAGCATGAGCTCTGTTGTTCCTGATGTATTAAGGACAAGAAACTGCATCTTGAGAAATGGTAGCACTCTGAAGATTTATCATCTTCTGTGTCCTGTAGCAGGGCTGTGGAAGTGATCTCTGGAATGCAGGGAACAAGTAATTTGAGCTTGATATGTGTCAGGCAGCTCACCATAAGATAGTACAGCATCATCCTGAGTGAATCTTTTGTTTTCTTCACCACTCCCATTATAGAAGTGTGTCCTGGAAATGATCTAGCCAAGCTCTACCTGTTATCCTTCCTCTAGCTTGGAAGGAAGAGGGGGATGTTGATGGAGCAGGAGCTCCCTGGGTGTGGGAGTGGAATTAAACCAAGGTAGCTCTAGCAGGCTAGCACTTCAGAGATACCTGGGAAGAGCATTAGCAGCTTTGTTTCAGAGTGGCTTCTTGGAATAGGGATCACTGCCGTTGACACCTAGAATAGATCTAGACATGATAGGAAGATGCACAGTTGTAACTGATGCTCCGAGGATTTTCTGTATGTGCAATACCTTCAGAAAGATTCCTTGATAAAATGTTGTACAACAGAAGAGCAAACGCCAAGGCAATTAAAAAAGGGAGATACCCTGGGGATATCACTTTTTCTGCGGAGTTACAAAGACGTTGTTTGTTTTGCGGGTGAGTAGTGTGTGAGTGATGTTTCCTTGACAGGCTGGAGAGATTGGTGGGTTCTAGCAGATTATCAGCCATGTCTGAAATTACTTCAGCAGTGTGAAGTTATTATAGTTAGTAACCTGAGTTACTTGATTTATTTTTTTTCCCCTGTTCTCATGTGTCACATTCATTCACAGCAGCCCTTGCTATAGTGTACCTTACCAGCATAAGGCAGCTCCTTTGGCACACATACTGTATAATAATAACTTACAGCACATTACAATTGCAAATTAGAGTTAGCTTTAATTTAAAATGTAAAAATTTCATTTTCCTGAGGTAAGGATTGTCAGAGGAATAAACCTGTGGGTGTAATATACACAGGGGTATTAGCAATTCTGAAGTGTTGAATAAATGAAAGACACAAAGCCTATATTTTTGTGTAGGGTAAATAATGCCACACATAAATATTGAAGTATTGAACATAAAACACTCTATGCAAAAATATAGACTTTGTTTGCTCGATTCTCCCTGATGTGTTAGAAAAGCCTTAACCCAAGGGTGACTGTAAGTGCAGTCTTTAAAACAAATTCAAGTGTTGTACGCTGCCTATAATTTTCTCTATTGAATTACTGTCTTATTTTCAGTTTGAAGCAATATATTGTTCTGTTTATGAAGATCACAGCATAGTGGGTATCCTTCTGATATCAACACACTGTAAGAAAACCATCTTACAATATGTTTGAAGTAATCTTCTGAGTTTACACTGCCTAAATGAGACAGAATCCCACATATCTTGAATGTTTTTTCCCAGTAGTGCTGGAGTTTGGCCTCAGTCAGAGTCAGGATGTTGGGCAGGGCATAGGAGGTGTCCCAAATTGACTGTGAAGCAGCTTGGATACCTGGCCACTCTCACACTGGGGATTTGGGGTCAGGGTTTCCCCTGGTCAGGCTGGCAAAGAACACTGAGAAACCTTTTTCTGCCTTTGTAATATAAGGTCCATTTCCTAGGATGATCCATTTTTTTCACTAGTTGCTATTATGAGGACATAAGACACCAGGAGGTGCACTTTGACTTCTTCTGTTCTCTTCTGTCCTCTTCTGTCATACACAGCATATTTGAAGCTTTTGGCCTTTTATACTAAAGGTCTGGTTTTGTTGTAGGATGTCAAGGCTCCTTTTGTAAAGGGGCACAGAGCATAATTCCTATGATGCTTTTGTCACAACAGTGTATTTGTTTTAATGACAACTAAGTCACCTTTAGCAAAAGCAATTGACCCTTGGTGATGGACTGACTTTCTTGCCGTCAAAGCGTGGCATATTTGTTTTGCCATTAATGCAATAATACCAGTACTGCTTTTTTTCTCTAAGTATTGTGCTCTGTTATAAATGCAAAAAAAAAATACCCGTGCTCATTAGTTAGAACATAGAAATCTGAGTGACGAATCTTTTGCAGATAGAATTTTCATCCTGTTTCTCCTTGTTTAGCATTGAAAATAAAGAACATGAGGTCTGTTTTCTTCAGATCCAGGTCAGTGCAGCAGAATATTGTGTAACCACTTATAAAAGGAGTCAACTGAGGGCTATGAAACAAGGAGAGAGAGAAGATAAAGCAAAACCGCTAAAATTTATGGTGTAGCAGAAAGTAAAAAGAGGACTGAAATTAACAGAAAGGCTGAAGGAAAGAGCACTAATATTTCCAGAAATAAATTATTTCCTCTGAGATATTTTAAAGGAAAACCAAAAAGTAACAAGAGTAACACCTGAGGATGATCTGCTCTGTTATGCTGGGAGTTGTTCTTTGCTCATAAAGATTGAAAATCTGAAAATGACCAATTTGGATTAATCAGGAGCTAAGAAATTACTGCAGACTTCTGCTTGATTGCAGATCTTGGGGAAGATTATTCCAGGTGTAGCTTCTCCTCAACCCAGAAAAACAATATTTTCCTAGGCTGGGGCAGGATTCTGCCTGAGATTAAGGCAGGCATATTTGGGTACCAAAATCTAAGTGCCTTAATCCAAAACAGGTCTAAACAGTCTGTCACTCCGTGGCTGTTCCAGACCAATGTTTCATTTTTATTTATGCTCATTGAACAGAAATAGTCCTCTCCAGAGGAACTGACATCCCCACCTGTAGTCAGGACTGCAAGCTAAGCGCGGCAAACCTCCTGGATATGATCAGGTGACTAATTTGGATTAGCCATGTAAGTAAATTTAATTAAGATAACTTCTACCTCTAGCCTTTCAAATTCACTTTTCAGCTCTTCCAGATTCCTGTCAGTCCTTGGGGAGTACCTTTGAAAAGCAGGTTATCCCCTGTTGGCATATATGATTTTCATACCACGGGTGGCTTACCTCAAGCATTTGCTGGGCAGGATGGCACACTGTCCTGGGGGCAGATTACAGCCTGTGAACAGACTGGGCATGCCAGAATTTCAGTTTCTGATCTGGGCAGCTCGGGTTTGTAGTGTTCAATGGAGAGTGGTTGCTTTCCATGCTTTGATCAGGACTTTTTTTATTTTTTTTTGAGCAGTATCTAGAATGCACTGCTTATTTGGCTACCCCGTTACACTGTCTGCAAGATGAGCTTTTGATCCCACCACTCTTGGGGTGGGATCCTGTTTGCTGTGGCACATGGTTTGCAAATACAACTTGCATTCAGTTTGCAGGGTGCCAGGAATTTATTATAGGCTACTAGACTGTTTGGGTAGCTTGTTTTGGCTTTATAAATGTCTTGCCCAGGCTCAGCATGCCCATGCATACATCAGAAATGAGGAGAGGAAGGAAGGCAGATCTGGACAGCTGGGCCAAGTTCCTAACCTGGCAGCGAAGCAAAGGATGTCGAGTCCTTTCTCCCCTATGTAATAATATCTTGTGATTTCTCTCTCTGTGGCCAGTCTGAAGTTTACACGGGTGATTTTCTGATGGATAACTGTTAAGGTGCTCTGATTGCAAGCAGCTGGACCACTAAAGTTGGAAGCTCTGTTTAACTGCATTCTCCATGTCTAGATCAATAGTCATTCTGTTATGAAGCAACAAGCATGACCGTGCACAAAGGGTTGAGTCCTTTTTAATTAGGTGCTCCCATGATGATTATTTTCCTGGCGTACAAAAAAGGGAAATTAGCCTATGCGTAGTTTGCCTCCAAGCACTCTTCAAGGGTTTCATTTAATTTGTCAGTGATACAGAAAGAGCAGTAATTTCTTAGGAGATATTTATCTGCAGGGAAGAAGGTGGCAAGTAGTTACCCTGGCCTGTGAAGTGCAGGTGTTCCTTAAGTGTACCCTGACATAAATCTCTTAGGTTTTTTTCATCCCTTGTTTGTTTGCTCTCCTGTTTTATTCAGGAGCAGCCGAGTGTTACACAGCAGGGATATCCACCTGTGGTCACTGGGGTAGATATGTCATAAATGTTCCTGGAAGCTCATTAAAATAAATTCAACTTCCAACCAACTATTGCTTGCTATTAAGCAACTTCTCTTTGCTTTTGTGCATTATTTAAAGAAATTCTGCAGCCAATGTTTTACTACATCAAGAAATGACTTTTTTTCCCCCCATGTACTTTAAAAAGGACTGCTTGTGCTCTTTTGTAGAAGTGACAGAATGTCATCTATAATTACAGCAAGACCTTACTTCCTTAATGGGTTACAACTAGACCTTTAAAAAAAAAATAAATCAAAAAGCCACCACCCCTTCTCCCCCAAAACCAAACAACCCACCCCCAGCCAAAACTCACAACTTAGAAAGCTTGAAACTTTGCTCTGCAGTATGCATTACTAACGTATTGGTCATTCAAAACACTGGCCATATAAAACACTTCTTTTACTCTTTCACTTTTTTTCTCAGGCTGACTGTCTGGTTCTGGTTTTCTGGGACAAATTTTTTACACTTATACCTCTTAAATCATTGGGAAGCATTACAACAAAAGCATGCTTAGGTCAAAAAGGGAGTCATATTCCAAAATAGCTGCACTTTGCATTTTGCTGACCTGTTTCTTGGGATTGTTTTCACAGCTTCCTCCCCTTCACATTTTTTACTTCCAAATTTCAAAAGCCTTCATTAGGATTGCAGCCATTTACAGTAAGCTTTAGCACACAGAAGCAGCTACCTTGGGGCTCTCTGAGCTGAAGGCAGTTATTAATATGGCAATGATTTTACCTGTTGTCTTCTTTGAAGATGAGAATCAAGGCGCTGACCTCATGCAGTTAGATGGGGAATTAGATAGGAGTTTGAAGTGCAGAAAAGCCCCTGGCTTATGTCACCTTTCTCTTGGTTGAAACTATAATTCCTGTATTTCTAGACAATTCCAAGTATATTTTAGGATTCCTGATAGATGCATAAAGATTTACCAAAAAGGATTTGCTATGTTAAAAACCAAATATATTATATAATACAAAATAATTCTCCTGGGTTTTTTGTTATTTGTAATAAGGTAATAAAACCCAAATGATTCAAACTGAAAGCTCAAAGTGCTTCTTTACCATGTTTAAGTTTGATGAAAGGTGTTACTCAGGGATTGAATGACATTAATTTTAAGGCTTTTTGGCATTCGGTCAGACGAGAATAATGAGGATTTTGTTTAAATACAGATGACTGTATCTTTATTTCACTGGAAAAATAACACCAAAGAGAAAAATAGAAGCACTAGGTATTAAAAATGAGGGCAGAGTTATGACCAACCCTTTGAGAAAGTGCTCAAGGTGGTTCTTAAAGGCAAACAACCACAGATACCAAGAGGGTGGCTGCAGCTAGGTCTGGGCACGACAGACTTCATCAAAGACAGCTCGGAGATAGGATTCTGCATGTTCTGGAGCCCCAGTGAGGTCTAGCTGTTGCCTTTCCAGCTGGAGAACTCTAGGCAAAGATATCAAGTGGAAATCAGCTGCTCTTGCAGTTATATAGGCTGAAGGATTTCTGTACTCAAGCCATCACGTAGCGTGCAACATGTAGTGCAGATCTGGCAGTATGATCAGTCCATACCATAAATCAGTCATTGTGTTGTGTCATTGCTCTTTTCTTCCTATAAAAAGGTAGCTTCCCTAGCCACGCTTAGTTCATAATGGAAAATTTGGTCAGCAAACAGACATTGGAAAAGAATATTTGTCATTTTGATATTCAAATAATTAATTTTCAGCATATGCTATATTCCAGTGGGGAATAACAAGCTGGTGTGTTTGGGGATGAATGCATAAACCATTCAGGAACTGTTTGAAAATAATTAAGGAAATAAGATGCCTTCTGTATATAAAGTGGGCTTTTAATTATAATAGAAAAGAAATTCTTCAGAAATCATTTGTAAGATAACTTATTTCTCAAGTGCATTTTGGCAGGGTTTCAAGTGGTGTATCAGATAGCGATCACTTATTGTGGGACAGAGTTACAGCTAACACCACACAGAGACCTCAGCCCAGCTCCCATTCAAACCTAGTGGTGCGCTGAGAAAGTTCTGGAAGAGTTCAATCTGCATTCAAGTGCTTTTGTGTGCAAGATGTTAGGATATTGCATCAGAGGTGGAGAAGCATACAGTTATACTGAACTAAAAAATCCTGACCGAAGCAGGTTGACAGGATGGCATCCATGGATGTGGGAATGTGAGAAGCACTTACTCCCCTTTGCAGGAAGGTGGTGGAGTTTAGACAGCTTTTTCTTTCATGCTGGCTTTAATCTTACTCTGCCAGGACAAAGAAGATGGTGTTAAGGCTGTGAGAAAGTTTTGTCAGAAAGTTTGAATTCATTTGGACTGGGAAAGTGAAGGGAACAGCTGAATTAACTCTGTGGATCGTATGGCTACTGCAGTTTTTACTTCACTAGGCTTTAGAGGACCAGGTTTGTCCATGTTCCATTTAGCAAGCTCTGATCTGATGGTGAGGCTCATGCTGTCACCAGCCCTCATGGCTGTGGGGAGAGCTGGTGCTGCTGTATTCTCAGAGTGTCAGCAGCTGGAGTACAATCCTAAGGGAAGATGATTGTGGTTTTAACTTGCTCCTTGTTCATTTGTGGGGATATGACACTCCACCCGTCAACTCCCAGGAGACAGCCCTAAGTGACAGTCCTTGGGATCTGGAGGTAAGATGTTGGCAGTTACTGGCATGAAAGAGCAAGGAGGCTTGAAGGTCCCAGCATCATCCAGGGAAGAAATACTAAATTCCTCAAGTTCCAAATCAGTTTATGTTGGATAAGACCCTTAAGATCATCAAGTCCAACTGTTAACCCAGCACTGCCAAGTCCACCACTAAACCACCCTAAGCACCACACATCTACAGGCTTTCAAATACTTCCAGGGATGGTGACTCCACCACTTCCCTGGAAAGACAGGAGGAATTCACAAGATGTCATCCTAAATTACAATCTGTGGATTAAGGTGTTTTCTTGGGAAGATGAAGGTGAAAAGGAAGATGCCTTGGATTTGGCATGCGAGATACCACTCATGTGCCTGTGAGAAGGTGCAACGTTGTGTACAATAGGGAGCTGTATATCATCATTGCATGCCCACCACCTGGAAGGTGGTGTAGCACTACTTAGCAGAGCATCACAGAACACCTGAGGTTGGAAGGTGTCTCTGAATATCATCTAGTCCACCCTGCCCCTAACTCCAATTTTGGGAATATTTTTACAGAGCAGAGAGTGAGTCCCATCTAATATAAAGACTTTTATGCCTTGGAAACCTCTAAACCTGTGATACTGTAACCAGTATGACCTTTGCATATATACATTGAAAGCAATTACACTAAAATTTCCCCCTTGAAATATGCCTGATTCTTTTTAATTCTCTGTCTGGCTTAGAAACTGGTGTAATATTTGCAAACTGCCCTTTGCAAACAACTTCTTTTCTACAACTGTGAATCTCAAGCTGTATACAAAGCCAAGGGTATAGCACACAGTTTGCATTAAGTAGCATTTGATTAGGTGGTAATAACATTAATTGACACCCAGAATCAGTTGGCTCTAGGTGATCTGAAGCAATAATGCACTAGAGCTTCTAACTCTGCTTTAAGTCAAAATGCTGCCTCAGCCTGGGGAAAGATGCAGGTGTTGGGGGATAAAAGAGTGTTTTGTAAATGAAGGACTTGAGCACTGTGATTCCACTTGATTACTCTTCTGCTGTTGCTTAATGTAAAATGATTATTACCAATTTTCTTCTGTGTTTTAAAAGTATTAGAAAATTAAACAGCAAACCTTAAAGATAAAATCTGACCCAAATATTTAAAAAATAAATAAAATCGTTCCAAAGCATCGAAGAAAAGGGAAATTAAGTAACTACAAAATAATTTAGGAACATTCCTGATTGAAAACAGTATCTATTACTGAAAGCTCTGATTATAAATGACTAGTTCTTGATTATCTTGCTTGCCTTTGTGACAATGAACCCCTCAAAACATTGCCCTTCCCTGAAAGATTGTTTCATCTTTGTGGATTAGGGTCTTCATGGAGATAGAATATTTGTATGCAGCTGGCAAAGCAAGTGTTTTAGTGAATGGTAATTGTTCCCCAATTCCCACAAATCCTTTAATAAACTATAGGCTTCATTTTTTTATTCTTTTTCTTTTTTTTTTTTTAAGGGATCTGTCTTACATTTCATTAACAACCGAGCCATTGCTGAATTATACTTGATGGAGTCAGGATTTAGGCTTTAGCAAAGACTGTGCTCAGCAGCACTGACTGAGGGAGCCTTAGCGCTCTAGTAGTTTCACATCCTTGGGAAAAGGAAAAAAAAAAGTGAGGAAAAAACCCAGTGAAAGCCTCTGAAATTGTGCACACTATATCTTTCCACAGAGGACACAGGCATAAAATACAATCTGACTTTGTTGTGAGATTACAAGTCCTTGTCCTGCATTTTTTAAGGCCCAGGACCACAAAATTGTGAGAGACACTTCATTCTCAGTGTGTGTGCAGTAACAGAGCCAGAGCCATCCTGCGAGACCAGGAAGGTCACCTGCAACTAGAGACCACAGCATTTAGTCCCTCCCCAACAGCCTCTCTTCTGGTTTCAGCCAGATTATTGCGTGGTATGGTCAGGCAGTAAAGCAGGGGATACAACTGTAGTGCTCGTGCGGGTGTGTAGTTTGCAGTTCATATTGTACCAGCGGGGTGTCTTCCTACAGTGAGGTGGAGGAGAGTTGTATGATCTGTGGGAATAAACACATTTCTCCTCTTAAATATATGCACTATAATTGTCTATGGTCAAAATGATTCTTGTTGTTAATTCTGTGCAAACCTTTGGTGTCCTCAGTTGTACCCAAGAATAAAATTGGTTTCCTTTATTATAAAGGTAATTAATGAAGAGACACGCAGTGGGTAAAGCTGCACATGAAATGAAGCAGCATTTAGACATGTAGATTAGTATTTCTTAAGCTGTGGTATTAGAACATCCATGAGGTTTCTACGGGCAAATCATTTGTAAGACACGGAAGAGAAATGTGTAGCATAAACACAACAAAGATCTGATTCTTTTCTTAAAGACTATTATGCAGTTTACATAGCTTGCAATTTCCAGACAAAGAGGGGTTTTGTCAGGCAGGGAACAATGTGCATTGCTGCAGGCATGAGAAAGGAGAGCTGCGTTTGGAAAGTATTGCAATTATAATGGGAGTAGATTACGAAGGAGATAATTAATGGTAGGGATACAGGATCTTCCCTTCCCACTGGGATTCATTCTCACTCTGTTGGTGTAACTTATAGCCCTGAGGAACACTCTTTTTAGTTTCAAGGCTCTCTTTTATAATCTCTAGGTCTTTTAGTGTTTTATTGCATTGGTCACAAAGGTTCAAGGAGGTCACTCCAGAAGATATTCTCTCCAAGGGATTAAATTGACTCAGAGGAACAAAGTAATTTGGAAGAATTTTTGCAGAAGCCTTCTTCCACCTTTAAACTACAAAACCCCTCCACTTCCACTCCTGCAAGGCCATTTCTGTAGTGCTTCACTCTTATGGTTTGTATCATGCTTCCTTCAGGAAGATCAGAAAACAGTCTGTAAATCTAATTTGACTTCAGGGTTATATCTAAGCAACAGAAACAGTACATCGAAAAACTTACATGATTGGAAAATTATTCTGAATGTGGAAATCAGTTATTTGTATTATTATTGATTAATTTAGCATTGCTTTTTCTATTCAATTACATTAATTAATATCATTTTCTCTTCTGAAGTGTCTTTTGTTATAAAAAATACAATTTTGGGTGGAGAAAACTAATCTACAGAGGATGATGCTGCCATTATTTTATTTTTTTTGTGTGTGTCATTCCAGCAGTATAAGGTAGACCAGAAAGTTGATCTGAGATTTAATCCTGGAACAGGTTGAAAAGTTGCTGAGAACAATTATTCACAAAGACTCGAGCAAGCAACACAAACATTGCAAGCAGAGAAATCATTCTTACATTTCAGACCTTTAAGCTGTCTGGTCAACTATATAAACGAGGAACAAGAAGCATAGATTAGTGTATTCTTCAGATTATCTGATAAAGATTGTTCAGTTGGTGTCTGACCTGTAAATAGAAATCTTCCAATTAGTATGCTAAGCACATATATACCAACAAGAGAGGATTTGTATGTGGAATGCAGCATCACCTTGAAGTGCTTCAAAGTTACACAGAGTCATCCAAACAGTAACTCGATGTACCATCAAAGCAGTAAGCATCATAGCCTTCGTATAGCAACATGTAAATAATTAGAGGAGAGCCATCTGTAATGCATTCTGAACAAATGTGTTCTGGATACTGATCTATAATGCACACAGAGATTAATGTATTTGGCCTGTTGAGATATGCCGTGCTGTACATACTGCTAATGTAAAGGAAAACTAGCTTAAAACTTTGTTAATTTGTATTTTTTCTATGTCCATCCAAGCGTTTCTGCACTTTTGTCTTAAATGTTATTCAAATTAGCCTTGATTATGTGAGGAGAAGTAAATCTTTCAGTAGGCCAACTGATATAGGTAAAAAAGCTTTTATCTAGTCACTCATCACCTTCTGGTCTAACACGCATGGATATTGTCCAGTCGATTCATGGGTTTGAGTGTAGACAAGAAACAAAAGGAAAAGTTTTATAATTGCTGATGTTGCTGGAAGAAAAGGTGTGTATATTCATGAAGCGGGCTCTGTAGTTTGATGATTTGCATGATACAAGCCCTAGAACATCATTAAAACACAGCCCTGCTTAGAGAAACATGCTGACTAGATCGCTTAATAGGAAAAGAGAAAATATTATTGATTTTATAGTCAAACTGTACATGCAGACATTTTAGATCGAAACATGTTTAATTCATACCTATTTTTATTCATTTTGCAGAAGGTTTTGTGCAGTTCAATATTACTGAAAAAAAAATAGCACTTCTCCAGAACCAAGCTTAGGGCTTGTGCTATGGTAAAGACTGGATAGTGTTGAAATCCACAGGTAATATCTGAAATGTGTTTATCATCTGTGGTTTATGATCAACAGGTAGATCTAGTTTCCCTGAGTCCTCAGATAGAGTTTTTCTTTAGCAATGCTAATAGATTTTTTTGGAAACAAGATTATTGTAAAATTTTGCATTTCCAGCTTTATTACCCTACAAGTTGTGGGTTTTTTTTTTTAATGAAAAGGAAACAAAACTCCATTTTCTTAATCATAGAGATAGAAAATCCCTAGTAGGATAGAAAGTATGTGTCAGGCATTTGGGAAAGAGCAGCTCCTGTTCCAGTGCTTCCATGGATGAAGTTGAGGAAAGAGGACAGGGAGAGAGAAGAGAATACAAATGTAATTATCATTGTGTCATATATGGAAAAATTACAGGGAAGAGAAATTGTCCAGCACAAATTCATTCAGGGAGACTTCAACATAGCCAAGAAACAAATCATGTGTCTGGTCCCAAGTCCTATCACAGGTTCTTAACCACAAGAGTAGTCTTCCTTCCTCAATTGCAAATTAATAATAGCATTCTGGAATTATAATTTCACTCAGCTTTGTTTCCTGTTGTGCTGGCTGGTGTTTTTCAGTGTATCTGGTATCTTGCCTCTTCTTTTTCATTAATTGCTTGACATTTGATTAGCCACCAGTCTCCCAAACAACGGGGAATTTTGTATTTGAGCAAGCTGAGGTGAGAATTGAGTCCAAGAGAAGTCACTGGAGTGCATCTGAGCTGGTGATTCAAGGTGTTAAGTACTTACTGAAGACTGTTCTTATAAATTAGGTCAGTGTGTGTATATACAACTATGTAGTCTGAATTAATACACTTATGCATGGTCTGTATTTTAACAGAGCTGGACAAAGGAGGTACAGTAAGGAGCTAAGTAACTCAGTGTAAACCTGACTGCCCAACAGGACAAAAATATCTTCATATTTACCTACAGTGTAGCCAGACTGTTGTTTAGTTTGGTTTGGTTTGGTTTTTGAACTTGCACATTCATCTACCCTGAATGGGACAATGAAGAAGTGAGGTAATGTGGGACATTTGCTTTGTTGCTGTGCTGTTGTTTCTTTTCATACTACTTTTTTATACTATCTTCTTTCCCAGCCAAAACAGAGTTGAAGACACCTTAGAAGAAAAGAAATTCTACAAATGCCTGCCCTGTTCTCTAAGGAAAACAAATGTCAATTTTTATTTTTTCTTTAGACATATATACATAAAGCCAAGTGCTACAGTTCACTGCTGGCTAGTGTTGAAAAAGGCTAGTTATGGTCTGTTTCTCTTCATGTTTTGCACCCTCTGCAGTGTCCTTTTACCACCTGAAAATTTACTGCATGGCAGAGGAACACAGAGCCTGTAAATATGAAACAGGGTTTGCAACGTTTTGGAATCAAAACTCTTTAGCACAAAAGCTTCCTGTTTTTCTAGTATTAGAGGAATGAGAAGAGTCCATAAATTTGTAAAGCAAGGCATTAGCTGAAATGTCATATGTGCTGCACTGGTCATGCAAATTTAAAACCTGATTTACAGGCATAAAATGTTATCAGTTGAGGCAGACTATTATGTAATACCTGAAGTAACTGCTAGCCTTGCATTATTCTGAAGCAGGTATTTATTCAAGAAACGCAAACTGAGCTCAAGGTTTTTTTATGTTAAATTTAAAAAGGGGATCAAACTGACAAGTCATCAGTCGCAGCTTGTAAAAATGATTTGTATCTATAAAAGGGATGGGAGAAAAATCAAAGAGGAGGGGTGAGAGGTAAACATTGTACTGTGCAGATCGGTTACGCTTTATTCTGGAGCAAACGTCCAAATGAATTATAAATGTGGTAGCTCAATAATAAACGGGGGAGCAGGAGGGTACAAGTGATAAAATTAGGTGAATGCATAGAGTGCTCTGTACCTTAGTTAAGTGGGTGGTGCAATGTGGTAAGAGAAATCTGTTACCTACATCCTCTGTTGTAATGACCGTTGCTTTGTTATACTGCTGTTGTGAATGCTTCTCATTTCCATGAAGACCACAGAGAAAAAGTTATGCTCATTTAACTGCAAAGCTGCCACTATGTCATTCTTAATATATACATATGCACACATGCATATAAATGTCTATAAGGCCTAAAATGATTAAAATGTCCCTGAACCCGTGCGTACAACTTCCTTTTTGCAATATTCATCTCATCTATTGCGGAGAAATGCTGTTTAATTTGAATGAGACTGTGAATTTTGCAAAATGAGGAGGTAATAGCATTTTACTTAAACTTATGGCATGTCTGTTCATATTGTATGGTTCGGGAGCAGTTTCTTCATAATTAAAGTGTCAAAAACCCACATTTGGATCGAGAATGATGAAATTTATTCAGGATGATTTGTTAAAGAATAATAACTTAAAATGTTCTCCCTTTAAACAGAATTGTTTAGGGCTCTCTCATCAGCTGTCCAGGGTTCTCATTTCCTTTTCTTGTTACCCGTGGAAATGAGCTTTTTTTCTTAGAATATTTCCTTTATCTCCATGTGCTCTGCATATTCTATACATTTTATGAGTCAATTACTGGAGACTGCTGTTTTCTGTGAATATTGGTAAATATTTCTTAAAACTTTCTGGAGTCAATAAGAAGATGTAACAACTTACATCTCCAGTACAGTGCCTATCACCAGTGGAAGTCCAAATTTTTGCAGCAATGTGGAGACTTCCAGGAATCCAAATTGAGAAATGTGAACTTGTCAGCACGTTGAACTTGACTCCGTGGTATTTGGATAATTAGTTCACTGCAGAGCACGGGATGGTACCCTTGGCGTTGATTCAGTAGTCATTAAATGAACGGATAGTGCTCAGCTGAATCGGGGCCAGACGAGTGCAGTGCCTCTACAGGGCATGCTGGGTGAAAGACAAGGTTTGATTTCTTTTCTTCCTTAGAGCAGAACAAACCTGAAAAAAATCAAGAGAATTATATGCATAAAAAACAATTGCAAGAAAGAGGATGGACCAAAAAGTCTTCCCTAAAAGAAAGTTCAAATTGTGTGTTTAGAACAAGGGTTTTTGTTCTGGTGAGGTGGAATAAATTTGCTTGATCTTAATTTTTTTGTTGTTGTTGCTAAATTACTCACTGGGGTCATATATAATAAAAGTGGGATTAGCTGCACCTTAATAGCTATCTGAAAACTGTCTAGTCTGAGCTTCTTTAGGCAGAAAGAGAGGCTTTCTCTGGGAGATGATTTATCCCATCTCAGGGTGAATTACCCCAGAGACACTGCTGGGTGAGGGAGAACTAGCGGACTCTCTCTGATCAGACAGAAGTTGGGTGAAATGAAGATGATGCTACCTGGCTGAATATAAAAAAAAATAGATTATTACACAGGTGTCTATCTTGTCTCTCACCCAGCAGAATGAAGACAAGAAATGAAGGGGAGAAATCACGTCTACAATTTACCCCTGTGCCTGCGTGAAGCAGGTGTCTGAATGCAAGCCAAATAGCCAGCCCTTAGATCCAGCTTAATTTCTGGAGAATGACTGCTGTAGAAAAAGCTCCCAGTGTTCCTCACATTGACCTAGTTTTCAGGGTTATCTAGTGACTCTGTGCTAATGTGACCCAGTATTTCTTTGCTGTTAGCCCCCTGGTGCATTTAGCTTTTTTTCCTTCTTGTTTACCCTCGGTGTCTATACTCACCAGGCATCTAATCCTGCAAAGTGCTGAGTCCCAACTGGGAGGTATGGACTATTTTCTCATCTAGCAGGAGTCAGGCTGCCCCATTTCTCCCAAGATTAGACTGGATGAGAGACAGGTAACCATAAAGAGCACTGTAGCTGGTTTTAGGGTTGTACGCCAGCAAAGGTCAAGCATAATCGTGCAGTGAAAATAAAGCATTTTGAGTCATTTATTCCTTAAAAAGGTTTGTATCATCCATGCAGCTGCAAAGCCATAATGCTTTCATTAAAAGTCACATCTGTGCTGAATTAAAACAGGAGCCTTTTCCAGCCAAGGAGTATTTGTCAGGTTGAAAGTTTTTCTCTTAGCTCCTGAAGTTTTTTTTTTCCCAAATCCAAGGGCTAAGACAGAGAGCAGACCTTGTCACGAGCTGGTACCGAGGTTTAAGTACATTCCTGCTATGTTATTCACCGTCTGGCTCCAATTTGGAGGTACATCTCCCTTGTGTTCACTTTATTAACCTACATATGACTGGCTCTTTTGTTTAATGTGGAAATTAAAAACTAGACCCTGGGCCTAAGGAAAGTAGTCTGAAAACTTCTTGTGGCACATTAACCACTTGCATGGAAAATTGGGTGGATAAATATCTGTTAAAAGATGTTTTTTGAGAGCAGGCAGTTTTAGCTTTATGTGAAAAGACTTAAGCAATCTGTCCTCTCCACCTCCCTCCCCCAAATTTTTGAGCCCATTTACCAAATATCTACCAAAACTGACTTCAAAGACAGGAATGTACCAAATCTATGAAAATCACCAAGCACACAGAAGATAACCAGAATTAATACTTCCACTGAGAGTGCATCTGGAACGTGAGCCCAACAGCTGTGTACTGCATAACTGACCAACCAAATAATAGACATATATTCCTCAACCAGTTGCTGGATGTCTACTTCACAAAAAGCCACCACATAGACTACTTCTAATTTATCCATCTGACATGTATTGGACCTGACAATAAGTGGAAGGACTTGAATGAGGAACTGGAGAAATGTGGAAAGGTCTGTGGGGTTTATAAGTATTTAAATCAAGAGCAACAAAGTTTGAGAAGCAACTAGGAAGAAAAGGATGGAGAAGCTTTTAAGAATGCAAGTGACGGGCAAAGGTTCAGTGGGAGAAGAGTAAACTAAATTTATACCACTTCACTGGTCGGGAGTCCCTGGTATTATCCAGTGCTCCTTGTGATGAATTTTGTATGACTGAGAAGAAAAGTGCCTGCTTTCAATAGTTTTTGTGGGTAAAATTAACAAAATTCCACAATTATTTAGGTTTTTAATGCTTACCATACAAAACAGATTTGTATAAATTATCTGTCTGTCTATCTATCTATCTACCTACCTACCTGCCCCTCTATCTTAACACATGTATACATAAATACCCCAAGTTCTTCTTCAATCCTTTTTAAAAAGGCCAACAAGCAAAGAGATCTGTTGCTTGTTTGTTGTGGGTGTTTTTGTTGGGTTTTTTAGTTGTTTATTTTTTACTTGTGACCTGGCAGTGCTGGGTTAATGGTTGGTCTTGATGATCTTAAAGGTCTCTTCCAAACAGAATGATTCTATCATTGTCCTTCCCTGCTTTGACACCCCACATCATTAATGTTGAAGTCT
>JANHFX010028136.1:46265-62120 GCA_027560015.1 Chloroceryle amazona
GCCAGTAACTGTTTGACCAAGTATGCTTCTTACCTCCTCCCAGGCATCTGAGCATCAGGTTAGTAGTAACATGTCAGTCTTAACAATGCTTATTCCAAGTTCTAATGTTTTGTTGGTTTGTTTGTTTCATTTGGGGTTTTTTTCCTGTTCATTGACAACTAAAAAACCACTTTTATTACAGCTTATGGAATGATATTTAAATCTTTTTAGATGTTTAGTTTTTGTGCATAGCAACTCTATGTCAGACTTTGCAAAGCAGTTGTCATCCATTCCCCATCCAATGCAACTAAGTTCAGCATGGGAAAAACTTTCTTGTTAAAGAGGAAAAGAAGAAAGTATTCCCCTTAATTCAAAGTGTCCTGCCACAGAGTCTATCCTGACACTGTGAACTGTCTTTCTGTGCATAGTTCTTAGATATAAGGCACAAACCCAAACCACTAACAACGTACACTTTGTGATGAGCATTCCAATACATTGACAAGCTGAACTCTATCCTGGCATATTCCATCATCCTCAGAGTATCAGAGATAGCAGGGCATAAGCTCAATCCATCAGGAAGAAAGTTTAGTATTTTGGCAGATGATAGTTTGGGTGGTTTTTTCTGTATTTGATTGCCTGAATACATTGTTCTGCCAAGGCCATGGCATGGCAATCACTGCCTATTTCAGAGAAGGCACTGAACTCAGCGTCTCAGGTGACTAGGAATGTCATTTTACTCTGCACACACATAGTGATTAGTTACTCTCACCAACTCCAATTACAAATACTACTGCTGAGGTGGATGCCAGATAAAAATACCCTAAATTGATTCTCAGCCTTTAGCCTATTAATCCAAGACCTGACCCAGTTGGGATGTGATAGATACATCATCGTTGCTCAGACATCACCTACGTATGTTCAGTTAGATCAAATGTGAATAGGCCCATGGTGACATACACCAAACCCCTGAACCACACTGCTATATATACTGCTCATACCTTTGTGATGCTCCAGTTGTAGCCTTTGGTTGTCTTAAACCTTTGGAATGTGATGGAGAAAAATGCTTTCTTGCAGTAAGTGTCATTGGTTTGTTAATTATTGCTCGCTGTGCTCAGTCTTTGGTAGAAACTGATTGCTTCATAGAATGGGTAGCTGTATTGTGTCTCGTTCAAAAACAAAACCCAGAAGATATTATATTGTTGCCCTACAGTACTTGTATTATCTTGAGTTGTCATGACATTACCACACATAAAACAACATAATGGCAACGGGAAGCAAGAAAAGCATTCTGGCTTGTGAGAGTGTTGATGTAAATAGACAATGAAGCTTCCTACTGTATACTGTGATAATAGCACAGGAACAGAAACAGATCTTTATTTGATAGCAGTTTTGATTTATGTATTTACTGGGATTTATATAAGGCATTCATCGTGATTCTGTCCTCCTGCACAAATAATTACATATAAATTTCTTATGCCAAGATAGCAGAGCCTCTATCTACAGCAAGATCTTTTTTCACGTGTCTAACCCATTTAGCTACTGAGTATGGCAAAGCTTTTTTAACTGCAGACCTCCTCATGATCCCAATCTTTTGGGGATGCTGACTTTTGGACCCCTTTTTAACAAAAAGTGAGGGGATCATTTCCTTCAGGCTCTTTATATCACAAGTACTCTGCCTTTTTGTGTGAAAACTGCTGGTGGGCCCTGTAGAAGCTGCATGCTTTGTGGTGACACCAGGAGAGATACTTTCCTCTGGGACTTGGGTTTGGGTAAATTTGAGAATAATTTTAGCCCACACCGGCCAACCAGCAACAGAGTCACCCAGTGAGTGTGAGCTCTGGTTGCAGTATCAACCCTGTACTGAAGGCTCCGTGGATGATGTGAACATGCTGAGAGACAGATGCACTTTTTTTTTCTGCAGGATGTTGAAAACTGACCTGATCCTCTGGGCTCAGACATGCCAGAGCAATATCACAATTCCTCCTTCCTGACTTCTGGCAGGTCTGCATCTGCCACCTCTCTCTGCTATCCATAAGTCGGTGACATGCAGGCTGATTCTTATAAGCTTCTTTGGCATGAAAAAAGCTGAGTTATACTTCAAGGTTACCTTTGAGAGTTCAGAACTGCAATGTGGGCAACTTTGCTGAAGGCTATAGGGCATGGTATAGTTGGAGTTCTGTGTTAAGGGAGCTGAAAGGTTAAACCTATATATTGGAGTAGAAACCATCCAAGTCTGCCATCAACTGAAGTCAGAAGGGCTTGGCAGCATGTTAAGTCTCCACGGGGAGTAAAAAGGTTGAAATAATTTGAATTAGGAGCCCACCCCCTCCCTAACCAGTTACACTCGTAAATATTTCAAGACTCAGCAGAGAAATAGGAATGCTTTGCAGTGACCTCCAAAACAAACTGTAAGCTGGTGCAACCTGAGCAGCTCTGCTGTGAGTACATTCCCTGGCTGCTGAGGCAAATGAGTGCACGGGTATTCTGCCCCCAGAACGAGAGGCTCAAACTCAGTAAGAGTTCTCCTCACCCTTGCCCTGCTGAAAATTTGTGAATAGTGTAGTCAATGAGATAAGGTGAAAAAGTGTACACTAAACATCCCCTTCTCCTACGCTCACATTGACCACTGTAAGGGAAGTCCAGTATTTGATAAATTCAGGTGTAGCAGCAAAGAGAGGGTGCAATATCAGCTGTCTTGTGCATGGGACTTCAGGGGTGCTGTGATGCTGGGAAACGGCTTATTCATGTCTCTTGCAGCTGGACTATGTCTTTCCAGAAACATTTTCTATGTTAGACCGAGAAAAGAAACCGATGTTTGAAGATGTCTTCTTGATTCAGTTGGCATAGGTCATCCAAAAAAGTAAGCTGATTCAGGAGCATGGTATAAAAAGGGAGGAAGATAAGATCCTGATAACGATGCTCAGGGGCCAATGCTCTTGGTGACATCCAACCATGCATTGGCAGTGCTCTGGGGACTCTCAGGAGCTCTGAACCTCATAGGCACCTCTGATCTGTACCACAAGGAAAAAACTGCATGGCTTCCCCAGGAGCTATAAAGATGGGTTTACTCCATCACTCTTCGACAGTCTTTAATTACATAGCCTAATACAAAAATGCAGACAGCAAAAGAAATCAGAAAGAGTTATCCCTTATGAGCTTAAAAATGTGAGTATATATATTGTCAGCCCTCATAAGCAGCCCATACATTATGTGTGTTAATATGAATCTTTGAGTGATATTAAAAATAGCACTCTGATCATATGACAAAACGGTTGCTATAGTAACTACATTTTTGCTGTAGAACAGCAAAGTAATAATGTGTAAAATGTGTAAATTATCGGTGTGTAAGAGCAACTGGTGCGTCTTCGCTCTGCTAGTCTGCTTTAAAATGAATCTTGCTAGGAATATACATATTTCATTCATGTCTTCTTCTGACACTCCTGTTGCTGGCTCCATCTCTTCAGTCAGCCAACCTTGTAGAACTTAAGTGAGATGTGACATTTCAGCCCAAAGAAAAGGGAGCAGGAGAAGCAGAGATAATGGACTCAATCCAAAATAAAAAGGGCTTATACTGATTTCAATGGACTTTGCCTTGGGCCTTATGCAAAGAAAGAGGATTTATGAGGGAGAGCATAAAAAGGCAAAGTTCACTCATTTTTGCGTGCCTGTCGCTACATTCTCCAGATGAAATCTGAAGAGATGTTGTGCTTGACATTAGGGAGAGGTAGGATCAAGCACTAACTTGTTGGAGAATCCCATAGCAGTCTGAGAATTTCCCAGTGATGTGGAACCAGTTTTTGAGAGCTAGTCTCCCTTCACCCCAAATTCCAGGATTCTAGATTTACATGCCTGTCAAATGCCTTTTTGTCATTGAAATTTCTTCGGATAGATAAGATAACTGCTACTAAAATTTAAGAGTGGGCGAAACACTTGGAATGAAGTCCTGGCTTAGCTGAAATGAACAGCAAAATGCTCATGGACAGTATTTCACCTCTTCTGTTTAGTGTCACACTGAAGAGGGCAGCGACCTGCTGGCCTGCAGGAGATTGTAACCTCCCAAAAAACAACAGATATTTATTTTCCACTCCAGAGAGAGGAACGATGTTTCTAGCAGTGCTGGCTACAGATCAGTTATGTTCCCATCCAGGGGGAATTATACAGTTAACCAGTAAATCATTTGGCTCCCTCTCTTTAATTACACTAGGTGGCTGTGATATTTTATTTTATTGGGCTTTCTGTTTTGCTGTAGTCCACATTTCAAAGCAAGCTGTCTGAACTTGAAGACATTCTTAATTTTCAGCTTTCAAGGCACTGTGTTTTTCTTGTTGCAACCACAGTGTAAATGTAATTATAATCTGCTTTCTAAGAGCACCTGCCTAAGTGGAACAGCTACTTATTTACTAACATTCCAGGAGGGACCGCAGATTGAAGGAGATCAGTTGTGTCTTTGAGCTCGTGGGTAGCCCACTACTAAAACACGAGTCCAGATTTGCTGTGGCTGCACATGATACAGTCCACACCTTGTTCTGTATAACAAGGCACAGGCTTTTTGTTCCAACCCTGTTTTTGAAGCAAAGCAAAATAGAAAGTGATAGTTTAAAATCAGAACTTATTTACAATCTTAAGCTATTAGCAAGAGCTTCTACCTTTCCCTTGGAACATTTGACAAGCAGAACGACTGCTGCTTTTAATTCTGCTCTAAATTTTACAGGACTCTAATATTGCTCTAACCCAGAGTGCTTTTATCGTAGCCTTTTGGAACAAAGTTCTTAATAAAATCACCCTCTGAAATCTACATGTGGAAGCCAACAAACTTTTGGCCTATGTCAGAAACTGCTTAGTTGGATTGAAGCTTTGGCATCTCCATCTTTGTTCTTTATGGACTCTCACGATGCGCTGTACGGGTAGCAAGAGCTAGCTGAGGTATTTCTATGCTATCCTACAATATATGCCTCTTTTCTTATGGTGGAAGGAAATGTGGTGATAGAGATTCCAAGCCAGACAGAGTGGCAGCATGAGGTGTCTGACTACAGATCTTGTAAGTGCTTCAGTGGCATTTCCAAAAAGAAAAGCACTGGTTCCACTTTTATTTAAAAAAAAAAAGCTCTGGTGTAGGGTGTTTATGTTCACCTGGAAAGCTTTCCCCTTGCAACTTGAGATCTCTAGGTGGAGATCCAGGGTTTTCTAAGCAGAGGAACAAAGGAAAATCCTTCTCTCTCCCTTGTTTCTTATTTTCAAACAAGGACCCCCAAAAAAAAAAACAGCCTAAGGGAATTATTTTTTGAGAAGTAACGCTGGCAAAATATACATCAATAATTGTCATGGTTTAGACCCAGCTGGGAGCAGAGCACCACATGGCAGCTCACTCATCACCCCCCCAAATGGGAAGAAGAATAGGGAGAAAAAGGCAAAACCCCAGGGGTTGAGATAAAGAGAATTTAATAGAACAATGAAAGAGGAAAGGAAAACAACAGTGATAATAATAGCAATGAAACAATATATGAAGCCAGTGATGTAAAATCCACCAAAACCTGCACTGATGGACCGTGCCCAGCCCACCTTCTGCCCTCATATAGTGGGCATGGTGTCAATACAGTATTGCATAACCCATGGGCTGGTTCAGTTGTCTATCCTGGCTGTGGTCCCTTCTCAGCTTCTGGTGAAATTAACCCTATCCTAAGTGAACCCAGGACAATAATAAACAAAATAAATGTTTTAGAAATTATTTGTGGTAGGAAATAGTTCGGGAAGGGAAATTTCTGTAAAAATGATGACCAAATGCATTGTTAGCCACACTCCAACATTATTGTCATCTCCTCCAAGACTTCTTTTCCACTGACAATAAAGGGTTGGCATACTCCAATAATATATTTTTTTACCTTTTTTTAAGTAGAATGGTAAAGTATATTCTGCTATATGTCTTCCTATACTTCCTTGATGCTGAAGTTATAGCCCTTGTAAGCAAGTCACCTTTAACTTACTTGATGAATCATCTTGTGGAGTCAGAACTCAGTCATTTCAACCCTTTGGGTTCCAGTAGTAAGATCATTACTGATGGTTAATGACATAAGGCTCATAATTAGGAGCTGGTCAGGAATTTCCTGACAAAATAATTTTGCCAAGAAACAATTAATTGACCTGGAAATGATGAAGGTATGAACTGATTTCTTCAGAAAAGATTTCTTGGGTACAGTCTGGGATTCCTGAGTGAAACAAAGACATAGTTGGCTGCTCTGAAGCGGTCTCCTTCCCTCCTGCAGTTGTGTTCATTTTGCACGAGGGAGCACGGTTTTGTTTGGTGGTGAGGGTATTCCTTGTCAGTCCCTGGGTTACTGTAAGTACATCAGCATTTTGCCTTTTCTACTCCTTTACCATTTCTTCCTCAAAGCCACACAAACTCATTCTGAGCTGTCATGGGTTCAGCTTTGCAGGTATAGCACACTTTATTTTTCAGCCAGGGAGTAGGCATGCAGAATATATAGGCATATTTTCTTGTAAAATCCTTCACATGTAGCTTACATATTGTATCATAAATTATGTGAAGCCATAGAAATGTACAGGAATATTCAAGGAATAGTTCACAACTCAGTGGAGGTTAAGGACAGCAGAATCTAACATTCAGATTGACACATATATGGGAGAGAAGCCAGAAGACCATTTACATAAAAATATATAATTTATAATGTGGAAATGCTTCAGGGCCTTGCATGCAAATACTTAGGATTAAAAAAAAAATAAAAAACTTATTTTAATCATCTTGTCTTTTGTTTCAGTTAAATCCTGTTTCATTGTGCATGCATTACAATAAATTAAGAGGGCAACCTATTCTCTCTTTGCATACAACCGGCATATAAATGACACTTCTGGCATGACAAAAACTCAGATAATTGTTTTATAATTCATTTACCTATATTAATTTAATAGAGGAAAAAAAAATGCATTATTTTATTAAAAATGGGTCCAATTCATTTAAACAAAATATAGTTTATAACTCCAGAGTCTCTCTTCACATTGCCATTCCTCACAAGCAGATTAGATGTTTGGGATTTTTAGCTACTGATTATTTTTTTTCCTCATTACTGTTTTGGAATATCAGTTCATTCTGGATGTTGACTGAATTAAATGAGATAAATATAAAAATATCCATTCTGAGAAAATTCTGCTGGAAATATTCCCTATTTTTTAAATTTTTTTAACGAAAACTTTGTTTCTCTTTATGTTCAGCTGCTGATCTAGTGCATTTAGTTTGCTGGCAATGCTAATGACAAATAAATAATTCATCTGAGAAGAAAGGATCTGGCTCTGGAGCAATAGCTTCTGATCACAGGATATTTTTTTTTTTTCAGACTATGGAACTGAATATCAAATGTGAAGATGTTTTACAATGAATAGTGTGGTAGTCATTTATTCAGAAACCAAAGTAATTCATCAAATACTTTGAGAAAAACTGGTTTACTGATGGATCAACCTCAACTAGGAAAAAAAAAAATCCCAACAGCTTTCTGTTATTTCCACAAACTACAAAATAAAACCCTTCTGTTGGTCGTGTAGGTCTCTTGAAGGTACAGGTAAAGAAACCAGAGATTTTAGAATAATGGACACTAAGGAAAAAAAGGAACGTGCAGATGAAGCAGCTGGGGGGCAACAGAGTTTTGTTAATTTATCTAGAAAAAAAACCTATGTGTTTTATGAGAGATAAGTATTTGCCCATAAGTGCAGGTACCTGGGCAGGAACCTTGAGAAATACATTTTCCTGGCACAGACTTG
Organism: Chloroceryle amazona; assembly: GCA_027560015.1. Lineage (NCBI taxonomy): Eukaryota > Metazoa > Chordata > Aves > Coraciiformes > Cerylidae > Chloroceryle > Chloroceryle amazona. Next base: position 54,012 of record JANHFX010028136.1, read on the forward strand.
TGAAAGAAGAGAGTACAAAGATAAAGGAAACACGGCCAAAGAAAACCTGGGCTTTGAATGTAGTCATCCATGAGTGTGGATGGGAAATTGCTCAAGGAAAGTTAAAAAAAAATAAGATAAAAATAAAGGGAGTGCAAGGCTTTGAACGCTAACAATGTGTTAAACTGTTAGGAAAGAACAGAGTGCACAAAATAACACATTTGGAATAAATATGTTTTTGAGAAGACTAATAAACACCTTATTTTCCACGTGGCAGCAATAGTAAAGGTGGTAATCAGCACACTAGACGCAGAATGGCCCAACAGCATCTTGATTGAGGGTTGCCAGGAGCCGTAGCACTGTGCCATTGAAGGAGCTTCGGCCGCAGCTGAAGGAGTCAGCCTCACATGAGCACTTTGCCTGGTGCAACTCTTTCCAGTTGGCCTGCTTGCCACATAATCACTGGGCCAACGAGAAGTTATGAATTGGTGTAATGAGCGTGTTACAGAAACGATGATCTCGGAGAATAATCTACTATCCTGATCATCAGTGGTCTCTTTTTCGATTAAATGGAAGCTAAATAAAAACAAGGGCTTAAGGGAGGTTTCTTTACTGTTTAAGACATTTAAGGAACCCAACTACTGGAGTCAGCTGGATTAAAAAGTTCAGTGCTTTGAATAAGGATGAATTCTGGAGTATTTTAAAGTCAAAATGGCAAAATCTCTCAAAAAAAATTTAAAGAGAGAAGTGTAAAAAGAATATCAGGTCCAACTACATCAAAAGCACAATATGTCATTAACTTCAAAAAAGTGCAGTTGGTTAGAAGAGATTTAGCTGAAAAGTAAAATGACTGAAAAGAATTAGTTCTGTTCTAACTCAGACCAGGACAAGAGTGAAGATATTTGACAGTGATTTGTCTTGGTAAACTAATCAAGACATTCAATCAAGACACATAATCACCAATGCCACATGAAATAACCAGTTTGTTAGCTATTAATTATATAAATTAAAATGTTGGAGAGCGTGAGCAGAGAACAGGAAACGTAAACCTATACTAAGAAAGGAGATAAAGCAACCTGAACAGTTACAGGTTCATGAGTTTTACCTTAACAATGCATATAGTTTGGAATACATATGGAAGGAAAATATATTAAAAAAAAATGAAGCTAAGTGAGCTAAAATGCAACTTGCATTTACCAGAACCAACTTGATATCATTATGAGGTAAAATAACTGACTTACTGAACTGGGAAGGTAGGTCAAATCTGCTTGGACTTCAGTAGGGCAGCTGATGTAGTGCTCCACTGGAATTTACTAATTGCACTGGATAGGATGGGAATTAGCAGGGAACTTATAAAATAGGTAAAGAGCTGACTGAGGGCAAGATAATTATGCAATGGCTCGTTCTTAAAGGGCATCATCAGGCTGGAGGGAGGTACCCTGAAGTCTGGAGAGATCATTAGGGAATTATTAAGGACACCTAATCAATTGCCATGACTGTCACAGGCTAGAATGTGAGTTTACAGTTTAAATGCAGTAGCTCTTTCTTTGAACACGCTTGCCCCTTGGTATGCCATAATAAATAGGAGACAGCTGCTCTCTTTCACTTAAGGTAAGGGGGTCCACATGGGCAGTTGCTGGCCAATAAGTGATGTGTTCTGGCTCTCCCTGGTAACTAGTTCCTCTGCCCATACCTTTCCTTAATAGCTTTAGTAATAACAAAAGCAGAAAAAGTGTTAGTGGGGTAGTAAGATAAAATCAGAGGTTTTTATCAATGTGGAGAGGAACGAAGCATAATCCAGGATGATCTGTGTTACCAAGAGGGCTGAAATAGTAGAAAAGAGCTGGAATTAAACAGTAAAATGTGCAAGGTCAGTCCCTTCGAAGGGCAACTAGAAAGAATTTCTCTGATAAGCTCAGTAGCAGGAAATGGCAGAGGAGGAGAGAAACCAAAGTACCCTCATCAGTGTCAGGGTACATCTGAGGGATGCTTCTGAGAAAGAAGGGGGAAAGCTCAGATATATCACCTGAGCCTCACATTTCAGTCTAAAGATATTAAGCATACAGAGGTGTTTGTGTGGTTTGGTCACCTATAGGTGAATTCAAACAGGAATAATGCTGTGGGAAAGGATGGATTGTTTTTCAGGAGAAGAAATTGGGGGATCTTGGCATGTGCTTCATGCATTCCACCTCTGGGCAACCTGTTCTAGTGTCTCACCACGCTCATGGTGAAGAAATTCTTCCCAATGCCTAAAGAAATTCTTCCTAATGTCTAAAAAATGTCATGGAACTTGAGAGTCCTCACAGAAGTACAAGAGTTAAAATAAAAAAGTTTTATTTTAAAAACTTTTCTATCTTTTTGAAATGTTTTGGAGGTTTAAGAATCAATTTCCATGATATGGGTCTCGGTCATAGCAGGTGATAAGACAGGGTGGGATGGTAGAATGTCTTACAGAGGGCTTTTTAGCACTGACTAGATGAAGAGGAGAGAATGGTTTGGCTTGATAGTCCCAAGGTCTTGTGCAGTATCTGCTAGTTTATTTTTATTGTTCTGTTCTGTTGTATCTCAGCCATGATATCCATTCCTCTTCATTAAATACTTGGCCATGGCCTATATTTAAAAGACCTGTGCTTGGTGTGGAAGGGCTAAAGGATATGCTAAAATAGTCTGCAGAACTAAGACCACAGAGAAGTTTGGGCTGCTAGTTTAGTTTTGCTAACCATCTAACTTTTCTGGTAATTTTCTCCTGGCCTGTCATGTTAAGATGCATAGCATCCTGGTGCATTTGTATTTTCCTTTTGTAGTTGTTTACAGAATTCAGGATAAGATCTCTGGAGTGACCATTGTCCGTTTCTGGCAGCGCTGGCAAACCTTCTCCTTTAATTATGATCAGATTAAGTGAGTCGGCTGTCTATCTTCGTGTGATAATAAATAGATATCCTTATTGTGCAATTAGTGTAGGTAAATCTTTGTTCATTTTAGGTGTATTACTCAATGGAAATTATTGTTCTGAATTTTTAATGCTTCTAGCCTTACAGTGAATGAAGGCCATATGGACTTTGAGCTGCAGCCAGAAGTAAAAATACCATTAACTCAAGTGATACGTGAGTAGATCCATAGTCCACAGGAACCTATCAATAATTTCTAATATTTAATGTTTGGAAATACACGCCTTTCATCTCTGGCTTAGCGCCAAAAGATCCTTGATAACTTCAGCTCAAAGTTGAACTTTGGTGAGATGCTATCTGTGAGATGTGAAGAAAGCAAGAATGAATGCATTTTCATGGTTCCTAGTCATGAAATACTGAAGAGACCTCACGGATAATACAAGATTTCAGTGGGAGTCACCTGTGCTGAAAGAGAATTGCAGTGGAAGGCACAATTTACAACAATAAGTCATTTGACAGAATGGAATGCTGGCAAGTGATAGGAGGAATTAGCTTTGTTGCTGTAGGAAATTAGTTAATTTGAAAGATCCTTTAACTGAAAAGTGTTGCTAAAAAAGTGAAGCTAAAAATTTGGAGTTGTAAAATTTCAGGGGTTTTGTGTAGCTTAATCCCCTCTTTGGATGTCCAAAGTGGCATCCAGTGTGCTGATTTTAGTTAGCAGAACTGTGCCTAGATTTTGGATGTTATCTAAAGCACCCCTTCTGAAATGAACAGCTAAATTAGTGCTAAATTGCAACTAGTACATAGAGGGTGGTAAGGATGCAATGGACATCAAGAAAAGACTGCAAACAAAAAGAAGTGGGTGCCTTTAAAAGTCACTAGAGAAAGCTTACTGGTCTGCCTCTTCAAGAGGGTTAGGAAAGTTGGGCCCTTGAAATATGGCTGAGCTGAAGAACTTTGGGAAGAAAAAGAGGTGGGAGGTGACAAACAGCAGATCTTCACCTGGCAGGAGGCCAGTTAGAGGAGGACATAAATGGCAGGGGGCTGGGGTGAAGAGCCCTGGTGCAGCGTGGGTGCACTGCAGTGATACCAGACCCCACAGAGGACTGTTTTCACCCATCCTCCTACCCAGGACTGCATCTCTCAGCCACCTTAAATCCCTGCTCACACCGTGCCCTCTATGCTATCAGAAATGGTCTCGTTCATCTGCAAGAAGCTTTCCACCACCACAGCCTGTGGGGATGCCTGCCAAGTAGAAGTGGGTGAAATTCACTGACCCCAGGTTTTTCTGACAGAGTGAGTATTTACATTCATTGCCCTTAAAACACAAAATTATTTTAAGCCTCAATGTGAATAAATCTATTTTTGCTAGATGCATGGAATGTTTGCCATTAGTGCGTAAAAATACTCTCAGTGGAAATACCTGGGTCAAAACCAATGAGGAAACTGCACACATACTCCAAACACCTGCATATCACAAAGATTTAACAGTGCCAGCACCAAATAGTTCTAGTTTATCTCAGAAGAATGTTTGCAGCTAATCCTCTCTTGTGGACACAGATAAACATACTGTAGCTAATACATACTTATCAGAATTCAGCGGAGACATTTCAGAGTGCACCACTTAAGTACTTTTCAATTTCTTTTCCTGTTTTGTCATTATCATTGTTAGGTTTGTTGGGGTTTTTTTAATCATTTACAGGTGATTGTTTGTCCCTGTCTTGGAACTAGACCCAGGGTGTACTTCAACCTTCTTTTCCTCTCACTACTGCTTCTCTTGGATAGAAATCTACAGAGCTGTGGGAGAGGTTCATGTAGAACACCTAGCTGAATCCTCAGGCACTGTGCCACCAGTGATAGAGTCATTTTGGGGGTTGAAATTTAAGTTGCAGGTATGTAATCTATATTTATTATTTGGTAGGACAGTCATTTTTTTGTCTTTTTTTTCCCCATCAGTTTTCAACTTTAATTTCCCGAGTATTTTATTTTCAGTCAAACCAATGAAATGCTATTTATTCTTTGCCTTTCTTTTAGAAGCAAGATCAAGTTCAAATCCAGAATTGGTGTAGATCAAGGTGGTTTTTACCAATGCACCAGTTTGCAGTAGCTGGGACAGTGCTTTCATGCCTGTGTGTTTATGCTGTAACTTTGACCATGCTTTTCATCATTTCTCCCTCTTAAGATGATGTTCTTCTCCTGCATGGTTCTCCTGAATTTCTGATTCACAGACTTTGGCTTATCCTAAATAGTGTTGACTCTCTGCTCATGCATCTTGTGTCTCATACTTTTCATCAGCTCAGTCATGCAGTTGTACTCTCACTGATATGAAGCTTCTGCTGTGGGGAACAGATATTTATCTCCTGTGTCTTCACCAGAAGCATTTAGGGGAGGGTTAATGCAGACCTCCAGGGAGGTAGGTAGGATAGAAGGCTGAATTTTGATGCCATTCTTCTAACGGGCCAAGAAGTGTAAATGCAGAGGTGTGTAAAAGAGAATGTGTTTGCCAACAAGTTTAGCCTCATTGTCTGGAGTCTCCTCTGAGACATAATTGTCCTGCTACGCTTCCACAGTTTCTCTCCTTGCACTGAACAAGCTCTTGCACATAATGCAGAGACTTTTCCTTGTCTGTGTGTTCTCTAAGACTACCCTGAAGTTCCAAAGTTGGGAAGATAAAAGCAATAGAAAAGGGCATTCACTGTTGAGTGTAGCAGACTTCTGATCTGAGGAAACAAAGAGTTATTGATTCCACTTCCATAATGTGGTGCTCTCTGCTGTCTCTGCTGCCATGGTTTAAGTCACATGCTTCAGGATGTGTGCAGACAGGATGTTATAAATCTTTGATTCTATCTTTTGAGCTGAGAGCATATTTGCATCCTAATGGTGTGTAGGGTGATGGACCCAGCTGGTCCTTGCCACCATGCAAAGGTTACTACCATGCAGCAGGGGGGCTGAAGTTGCAGCAGGATAGTTTCCTTTCTCTTGCTTCACTGAAGCTCACGAGGAGGTAGCTTGCAGGAAAAGAGGGAGTGTTAAATTGTCACAACACTCCAACCCTCTCCAAACACCCTTATCTCACTATTCCCTCAGCCCAAATCTTCCGATGTTCACACCTGCCCAAAACTGTTCTCCTCTGAGCAAACTCCTTGTACTGATTGGCCTGACCTTTGCATGTTTACTCATGTGCCTCCATCTTCAAAGTTCGCTACAGAACCTACCCCAACGTGTGCTGTATGTGAGGCCAGGAATTAAAGGCAAGCTTTTGTCTATCTTCTTTGAAAGGTGTGCATTTGGGAGAAGGGGAAGCTACCTCGTGGATAAACAAGTTCAGTCGGTGCTTTTTGGTTATTGCCTATAATAGTCTGGCAGAGTAACTGCATTTCCAAAACTCCACTTCCTTGTGAGAAGCATTTCTCTCACTGAATAAATGTTTTTTTCTGCCTATACTTTGGTTTCAAAGTAGTTTGATAGCCATTATTGTTTTGGGGTGGGGACAAAAAGCGTGCCACTGTGAGGCGTGCTGGTGAACTGACTAAGCAGGGACTGGTTTTGCCAACTAGGGACGATACAACAATGGAATCACACACTCTGATCAGATCAATATACACCTGATTGTCTAAAAATGGACAGTGCTTAAACATCTTATGTGCTAGGACACTAGAGCCTCTTCTGTTTTTCTGGTTCTCTTGTTTATTGGCTCTATCTTCCTTTTGATTTACAATCCTAGCATAAATTCTCTGAGAACAGGCATTCTGTTTCCACAGTGGTTGGCAACTGCTCCCATTCAGAGCTGGAATTCCGCTCAATAAAAGTAAAGACCATACTTCAGATGCTGCTGGGTATTTCTCCTCCCAGATAGGCATAGCATGTAATATCTCAGCAAGGGCATGTATATATGATTTTGCATATAAAGTGGGTTTGAATCATTTATAGGCTTTAGGGAAGTGCCTGTAAGCCTATTTCACCACCGTGGTAGCCCCGGAGCAAATGCAATGCTAATAGTCCTGCTTAGTGATTTTAAATAGTTTGTAAGCTGCTGTAAAAAATGTGTTGTCAAACTCTGCAACTAATTTACTTCTTCCAGTCTATAAAACAAGGAAAGGAAACATCTGTTTAAATGCGAATGTAAGGGCAGAGGGGGATTATGTTTTTCTTGTCTCTGTTGTTGTTCATTGTATTTAATCGGTTTAAACCTAGAAAAATTCATGTCACTGATTAATAAGTAGTAATATTTATTAGAGCTTGAGACCCTGTACAAGCCTGTGTAGATGAACATTTTTGTGATACTGCTGGCATTTCTGAAATAAATTAAGCAGATGTGGGAACATTCCAGACATTGCTAAAGACATAGTTCACTCCACATGGATGAAGTTATGGCAGCATTAGCCCAGATGACTGGAGCTATCAACACAACTTCTTTGTCCATAAATTGTCCGAAGAAAGGGTTAACGTGTTGTGAAAGGCATATCCTGCATGGGAATTCTCATATTCTTATGTGTGATTCCTTTATTTGTATCTGTTCTGTGTCTGCCTCTCAGATTATTCAGCCCCTGGTACACCAGAATAAATGCTTCAAAAAGGTCAACCCCACTTGCAGGGAGCCAGCCTTGCCATTCTCTACCCTTGCAGAAACCAGAGAACGTTTTCTGCGTGTACTTTAAAACACCCCTGAAGAAAATGCACTAGAACAGCACCAGGCAGTGTGAAAAACACTGAAGGGCTTTACCCTGGCCACTGGTTCCTGCAAAACAATGCTCTGGTGCTCTAGCACAGATTGGGTTGAGGTGCCTTTCCTTACCTGCTCTATTCTACGTGGTTCTTATGGGTTCTTTGCAGATAAAATGATCCAAGGTTAAGCTGTTGCTGACATTAATTAAATAAATAGTTTGATTCTGTGATAGGAACTTTTGACACAAGCAATTGAAATAAACAAAAATACTGGGGGCATGTTTTCTTGATCTCTTCTTACTCCCCTGTGTACAACATGCTGTTACTGAGCCGTGGACAAGCCATGAGTGTTACTTTACAGGTTTAAATAGAGGTTGATATTCAGATGGTGTAGATATATATGGAAATAGTATATGAAATCTTTTTAGTTATTCAAGGACCTCATTAATATTTGTAAGAGCATTCAGAAGAAAGTTTAGGACCAACCTCAGTAGAACAAAGAAGAGAAAAAAAAAAAAACCCAAACATTTCTGGGTGCCCAAAGTATAATACATGGGAATGCAGGGGGAAGAATGTG
>JANHFX010028137.1:0-13396 GCA_027560015.1 Chloroceryle amazona
TGGAGAACAAGTCCTGTGAGGAGCAGCTGAGGGAGCTGGGGTTGTTTAGTGTGGAGAAGAGGAGGCTGAGGGGAGAGATTCTTGCTTTCTACAACTACCTGAAGGAAGGTTGTAGAGAGGTGGGTGTTGGTCTCTTCTCACAAGTCACAACTGATACAAAAGAGGGAATGGCCTCAAGCTGCACCAGGGGAGGTTTAAACTGGGTATTAGGAAAAATTTTTCATTGACAGGGTTGTCAGGCACTGGACCAGGCTGCCCAGGGAGGTGGCTGAGTTGCCATCCCTGGATGTGTTTAAAAGCTGTCTAGATGTGGTGCTTGGGGATGTGGCTTAGTGGTGAACATGGTAGAGTTGGTAGAAAGGGTTAATGGTTGGACTTGTTGATCTGAAAGGACTTTTCCAACCTAAATGATTCTATGAACAGCCTTGTTTGTCAACACCTTCTCAACTAAATGGGAGGGAGGACATAACCTTTCAGCAAAGGTGTGGAGAAATCTATCAGGAACATTTGTTTGTGTTTTCAGGGCAGGTGGAAACCAAAAGTCAGACATGACCCCTAGCCCCATGCATCTGTGCATCCTTCTTCCCCATGTCTCCTCCCCTTGGGTCAGCCTCACTTGTCAAAGAGAAAGGAGCAATTCATCCAGCTGCTAAGGCTCTGTGCTGAAGTTAAGTTGGCCACGGTGCACAGATGTTATTTCAATGGCTTGGTTCGTGCAATTAAATATACACTTTAATGTACATAATCTGAGCAGTAGGATTGATTTAACATCAGTGCAGGAACCTCAGCTTTCAGTTTTCATGAATTATGTGTGTTTGAATTCTGAACCTTAATGCTGTACTAATGTAGGCATTTGCATTTAATGACACAGCTAAGCTGAATAGGCTGCCACCTCCTAAACTCTTTAAAGTTTCTGTGCTGTGAAAACCTCTTGCTGAAAATTTGAACAACAGCTGGTAGGTTTTCTGACTGAATTGGCTGAAGGTTTGACCATGGAAAGAGAAGAAACAGAGAATCAACAAGATCTTATTAAGCGTTCAACATTATTAATTGTTCAACACAGTTTTGTGTCAATTTTCTTCATATATTATGTTCCTTGTATCTAGAGTCACATAAAAATAAAATACATCTATTTTTTTAAATATTTATATCAAAACATAGCTGCAGATATGACAAGACATGACAACAACATAACCTTTATCCCATGCTCTTGATATGTAGTGTTTTTTTAAAAAATAAATGAAGAAAACAATGTAGACAGACCTGAAAGGAGATGTCAAAACATTCCAAACAGACTTGGTCTGACAATGGGGTACAGTTGAAGTTACCGCAGACTTCAAGGGGCTGACCTTCATGCCATTCCTGCTGCTGAGGTGTGCCTTGCTCCATCAGCAGGCCCATTGCTCCATCAGACTTACTGCAAAGTGTGAGGTTTTGTTGCTTGAGGTTTTGCTGCATTCAAGGAGAGGGTTTGCTGGCCAGGGGGACCATGCCGTGGCATTCAGGGCTTGTGATGCCCTGATGTTTATGCTCCCGAGCAATCACGGGGGGTGCTCACGCCAACACTATAGAAACTAGTCTCCAAGGGTGGGAAGATGGTCAGCTCCAGGAAGCAGGGTAGAAATCACCATTAACTAGGAGTTAGACTCATAACAGTGTGCTCAAGATTGTTCTTTGGAGATAGATCTCTCTCTCAAGTACCTGCAGAAGAAATCAAGTTCTAGTCTCCAGCAAGGCACAGCAGTTATTTTCCTGGTGCTGCTTGATGTGAACACCACATTCAAGAGTAAAGACCACATTCTCCAAGGTACCTTGCTAACCAGCTCCAGTAATCATTTCAGCAGGAACATCCAAGTATGGCTGAGGATCTGGAGCTAAGGTCCCATCACCATCAGTACGGGTAGAGAGTCAGAACTATATGGAGCCATTGTAACAGTGGAATAATTTGTTGTTCCATTCAGTGTATATTGAATCTGGTATTTATAAATGTCACTAATTCCAAGAGATGCGAAGATATTTAGTTGAAAGAAAACAGTAAATAGTAATTTTAATAATATATAACCACAATTTGCTAGGTAGTTCTATTTTTTCTTAAAAAATATTTGTTTCAGCAGATTAGCAGCAATTCTACTCCCCCTTAAAATTTTCATCTAAGCATTTTCAGCTCTATCTCAAACGTCACCAGTCTTGTCTTTAGAAAGTCAATACCAACAATTTCTTCTATTTCGAAAAATAATTTGTATAATTTCTCACCTTTAAAACAGTTTTTTTAAATGACTTCGCAATTAGTTAAAATTAATTTTTTTTGCATTAAAATAGTCTTCAAAATTAAAAAATATATATTGACTCTAGTTCTATGTTTTTGACAAGCCTTTTATAATATGTCATCGTATTACACGCAAAGATTAGTTGCTTCTTAACCTCATAAGCATCTGGAACATCTCTTACAATTAAGAGAGAGATATCAAGGTGTAAGATTTAAGAAAAATACAACGCTCAAAGGAATCACAAACCTTTCTGCTTCAGGGTTAAGTTTGGGCATTAAAAAGAATCCAATTAAAATTGAAAACAAGGGTGTTCTGAATTTCACAACTAATAAATTACAGGGAAACGTAACAATTCATGATAAGTACATGTGCTTCTTAAATACAATTGTTTGTAAAATAAATAAAGTAGATTATTCTGAGTTCCAAACACGTGTTCTCAGTAGTCTGGTGGGTTTAGCAACAGGGAGGTACCAGCACTGCTTGAGGAGGTGGGACATGTGCAGTACCAGTAACATGTAACAGGATAACAACCTCATATCAAATTTAAGCCTTCTGTCTAAAAACCAGGAAATAAAAGTAGGAATCGGATGTTTCTAATCATTAAACTTCAAAGACTGTACCTTGTGTTTCTCATCGTGCCCCTGTACTCGGCACTCGTGAGACCACACCTTGAGTACTGTGTCCAGTTTTGGGCACCACGGTACAAGAAGGACATTGAGAGGCTGAAGCAGGTCCAGAGAAGGGCAACGGAGCTGGGGAGGGGTCTGGAGAACAAGTCCTGTGAGGAGCAGCTGAGGGAGCTGGGGTTGTTTAGTGTGGAGAAGAGGAGGCTGAGAGGAGACCTTCTTGCTCTCTACAGCTGCCTGAAGGGAGGTTGTAATGAGGTGTGTGTTGGTCTCTTCTCCCCAGTTACTAATGGTAAAATGAGAGGAAATGGCCTCGAGTTGCATCAGGGGAGGTTTAGATTACATATTAGGAAGAAATTCTTTCCTGAGAGAGTGGCTGGGCACCGGACCAGGCTGCCCAGGGAGGTGGTGGAGTCACCATCCCTGGAGGGGTTTAAAAAACGAGTGGATGTAGCACTTGAGGCTCTGGTCTAATGGATAGATAAATGTTAGGATGAAGGTTGGACTTGATTATCCTAGGGGTCCTTTCCTACCCTAATGATTCTATGATTCTATGATTCATACTAATGCTAGCTTTTAGCTCCTCTCTTCTACCAGCATGATGCAATAACTGGGGTTGTATTTTCCAAAAACCTGTTCTCCCTTTTTCAACCTCTAAACAACCAAGTTTTCAAAGTGGCTTATCCCTGGCTGTCCTCCTGACATCAAGGAGAGATAGGAGGAACCCTTTCGTTCCAGATACTCTTACAAAAACAGCGTCAACTTCGTGCTTCAGCTCAAAGAGAACACAGATCAAACTCCAGTAAGAGAGACAGTCACACAAAAGGTTTATAAGGTTCCTAAGGCTGAGATCTGCCTGTGGAGTTGTGCATTCATGTACTGCATTCAGTTGTGGTCCCCGGTATACAAAAAAACCAGACAGGATGGAGAGGGTCCAGAGAAGGGCCATGAGGATGATCAGAGAACTAGAAGACCTGCCATGTGAGAAAGCTGAGAAAACTGGGTTTGTTCAGCCTTGAGAAGAGAAGGCTTAGGGGAGACCTTATTACCATGTCCCACTGCATAAAAGGTGGCTACCAAGAAGACAGAGGCTCCCTTTTGACAAGGAGTCACACGGGAACGACAAGAGGTGGTGGGTGCAAGTTAATCCTGGGAAGATTCTGACTGGACTCGAGAGAAAAAATGTTCATCATGAGAACAATCAGAGACTGGAATAATCTCCCAAGAGAAGTGATGGATTCCCCTACACTGGGTGGTTTTAAGACTCAGCTTGACATGGTGCTGGGCCAGAGGATTTTATGTATATATATATATAGCTTACCTTAAAAAGTTGGACTACATAATCCTTGAGGTCCCTTCCAACCTGGTATTCTATGATTCTATGTTATTTTTCCTCTCCTCTCCCCAGTTTCAGGAGCTGTTTTTTCCAAGATTTGGAGGAATATAGTTGCTCTTAGTTGAGCAAGAAAGACATGGTATCAAAAAGACAAAAAAAAGGATCAAGAGAAAAATTAAACCAAAGAAAAAGCAACCAAAATGGCAGTGAAAAGCCAGGAGAGCTCCTGAAAATTGCATCTACCTGCAGTTTTTTCACCAAAAGACTTTGGTTTCCTAAGAATAGTGCACGAAGTATTTGCATGCGGGCAGTGTCAGAGGGCAGACTTACACAATGATTGGGATTGCACAAAGAAGCTGATTCATCAGGGTCTGGTGCATTTTTAAGGAGAAAATCTAGAACGAGTGCCATTATTTCAGAGTACATTTCTCACTCACTGAGTCAAGATTCCCAGGAGCTATGAAAGGCAATCATGCGGTTCTCAAGTGATTGGAAATGTCATTATAATGTAAAATGAATAAAACTTAATCCCCATCACTTTTTCCACAGCTTTTTTCCTGCCTGGACAGATGTTCCTTGTCAGCCTCTTGAAAAATACATGGAACATCAAACAGGCTCACTGTGGTCATTCCTATCTAGCGGTGTTAGCCCGAGTATTAGTTAAAAACAGAACAGGCCAAATTTTGCTCTAAATAAAATACAATCACCTTGCTGGTTAAGCAGAGACGCATTCTGAAAAATAGGAAACAAGGTAAAAAAGATGTATTCTCTGCACAGTAGCTGGTAAACAGCATGGCTGGTAAACAGCAGAGCTCAGACGTTATCATAGCCTCTGAAAGAAAGGGCTAAGAGAGGGCATGGGATAAATGGGGTTCTGAACCCCAGTGAAAAGACCTCTGAAATCCTTTGATGCTCATAGGAAGGAAGAAGGATAGGCTCCAGATATGTTGCAATACACAAATCTCTCTGGTTCCAGGTCTCCTTGTGATTTTAATCTGCTGTGTACAACCACCTTCTCAGGGCTGGCTAAAGAGCAGAGCTTGGCATGACGAAAGGCACTGTTTTAGCTACAGAGCTGTGAAATTCCATTGGTGTATATTGCTCCTCAGATTTTTGCAAAATGCTCAGTCTTGGCTTTTTTCAATTCTCATTTAAGTCAGCTCACCCTACCTTCCGAAAAGGAAAGACTTGAGACTAAAGCTGATGTGACATAGGTTCCTCCCTTACAAATCTGAGGTCATAGTGAACATTTCTCACTAATTTTTCTCTTTACCATTTTTACATCCTTACCAGGCAAGTGTTTGCTTTATTTCAAAATAAAGCTTGACCCCAACCTGGCCAGAGTTTTTTGTTTCCAAATCTATTTTGCAACTCTCTTGCCTCATTTCCCAGGCTAGTCCATCACAATGCAAAGAAATAGCTTTGTACAAGCAGGACTATGAATTATTATATGTGGTGTGTATTTTATTTGCGGTAATCAAAAGTCATTACATTTGATGGACTAAGTCAAATAATTTGGGCTCCCTTTAATTCTTAGAGGGCAAGTATTGACATGTCAGAAAAAAAACCCCTTACTTTCATAGTGCTAGTCATCAAATTTCTCCTCAGAAAGTCCAGGAATGAGCGGCATGGAAAATTAATTTCCCTGTCTGAGAAACTGTGTCTCCTTCTAGGTGCTGTGCCACTTCTGGGCAAGTGCAGGATTACCTGAGGATAAAGAGTTATTTGCACTAGTGAAAAAAGATGTAACACCATAAGTTGTGTTGCATACAACAAGTCAGACAGCCTTCAAACCATTGAGGCTGAACTAGAGGTTGTCAAAGCCTCTGTTACCACCCAAGCGATGGCTTCACACGTCAGGTGCAGGTTCTGCCCTGCAGTCTTTGAGGAGAGTGTCCCAGTTATTCAACTCATGCCATGTGCCATGAAGAAGCACGTCCTTTCTTTGTTCTGAACCTAGACCTGCCTACTGTCATTTGATGCCTTGTAACAATCATATTGGAAGAGGCAAGGAACACCAATCCCTGTTCCTGCTCTCCATGCCTTCTGGTGATTTTATGGTCCTAAGCTAAATCAGAAAAATAAAAAGATGCCCTTTGCTAAGATGCTTTTTTGTTACTAACAGCTACACTATGAGAGCTGCAAGCACAGAGGGCTTTATAGCAGCTGGGAAGAATTTTCATGACTACCAATGACACATGGTGAGCCCATCTGAACTGAAAGGCTGTAGGTCTTGCACGCTTGTACATCTCAATAATTTATATACCCTCATTTTAATATAAATTCCTCCCAGAATCAAAATGCACAAATTCACCCAAGTCTCACCTGCAGGATTTTCATTTCCCAGCACTATCTTCATATGTGCATCTAAGACGGCTAAATCCTTAGGCTTTGCTGCTTTGCTGCTGAGTAGGCGGTCCGAGGGTTTTGATATGACCATTCACAGTTTGGGATTGAATGTCTTATGAATCAAAACTAGGGGTGGGTAGATGCAGGTCAGACATTAGGAAGAAGTTCTTCCCCATGAGGGTGGGGAGACACCGGCACAGGCTGCCCAGAGAGGCGGTGGAAGCCCCATCCCTGGGAGTTTTTAAGGCCAGGCTGTATGGGGCTGTGAGCAGCCTGCTCTAGTGGGAGGTGTCCGTGCCATGGCAAGGGGTTGGATCTGTATGATCTTTAAGGTTCCTTCCAACCCTGACAATTCTATGATTCTATGTTTTCTAACAGGGAGCTGAAGTAAAATGCCATACTGCACCACGGGTTTCGACTCAGCTATGACAGTTTGCACAAGCCAAGCATCCAACCCCAGAGAAGGTAGTTTCTAAATTCATATTTGTATAAGATTAGTCATGCAGCATTTATAAGCCCTTCAAGAGAGAGCATCCCTGTTCCTGGACCACTGTCCTGTGACAGGGAAAATAACTTTGCCTTAACTTGTAAAAAACTCAAGGCAAAAATTCAGCTCTGTTGGTAGAAGAGGAAAATGGGGTAGAAGTGACTATCCCAGAGTGCTGTGGTGTGGATGGGAGGAGTTTGGTGGTTAAAAGACCACCAAAGAAATAGAATCACCCTGTATTTTTTTTTTTTTTAAATCATGATACTTTAAAATATATACATAGAACTTAAATATATGTTGTTTAAACATATAATGGGTTAAAAATATTAATTTTATCAATTGGGCTTGGTAGTGAGGCTAAAAACAAGCTCATGCACCATAGGCATGTGTCCACTTCCACCGGGTTCCTAAGGCTCCTGTGCTGGGTAACTGGTATTTCCCAGAGCAATGGGACTTCCAGCAGTAGGTGTTTATTTTTTCTCCAGCAGTACATCTGCTTTAGATGTTTGGGTTTTTGTGTCTGGAACCTCGAATGATAAAAAATTGGAAGGAGTGGTATTTAAAGGCTACCTGCAGTCTGAGTCAAGGTCGAGTTAGCCCATCCACTATTCTTAGAGCTACCACCTTGCTATATACATCACAACAACTCTCCTGTTAAGGACTCTAGGTTTAAGCAAAGAAGTTATCAATAGGAATGTCTTGGAAGATTTTCCCTAGCCATGAAAAAATGCATTCTCCTGGCTTTTCTGTTCCTACATCACATGTTCCTCAAAGCACAGTTACCTTCCAGTTTCTTCAAGTGCATGATCAAATGCCAAGAATTTGGGGTATATTGTGTCCTAGAAGAGCCTGGGTGGGCTCTGGAAACTCAAATGCAGAGATGCCAGTACCAACATGTCACTGCCCCTCACACTGGGTAGTATTTCACTGCACTGAAACCACTTCCCTTCCAGACTAAGGAAAGAGGACAATGTGAAGTAAGCCCTCATGCAGCTGCACGGGAAAGGACAAGAGTGGCTGTGGTCCTCCACATGCCCAGGTAAGCACCTCACCAGCATCCTGTTAGCAGGGCAGTTATTTGCTGTTATTTACACTTTGCAGTTCACAGCTCCAGCTGCATCCCAGCATGGTCTGCTGCAGAGCCTCAGAGGATCACACCTAGCAGCCCTGTAAACATTTCCCTTCCACAGCAGCCCTGCAGGCTACCGACATGTATTTGCATTACTGTACAAATACTTTCTGTTGTGAACAATATAAAAATCATTGCCCATTGTGTTTCAGCTCCTTCAGCATCTTTTGAAAATAGAACATACACTGAAGTGGGGTAGTGTTGCACTTCAAGTCTGGTTTGGTTTTTTGGGGGTGGGATTTTTTCTGTTTGGGGTTTGGGGTTTTTTTGTGTGCTATTTTCATCCTCTCTCAATGATCTGATGATGAAGCATCTGTTACTGTACATCAGCCTTGTGCACCGATATTGCTGCTGCTTAGGTTCTTGAAATGAAACATTCTCTTCTTAGCAGAAGGCTGGATTTTGGCTCCTGGTTGACATATAGAAATTGTTCCACCTATCTGTGAGAGGGAGCTCTTTCTGGGGCATGGCAGAGCCACTGTTCAGCAGCATGAGACACTAAGGCAACAAAATGAAAATGCTATACCAAGCTGGAAGTGCAGGGTAAGTCCAGATGGGCTGAGCTCAATACAGTTCAAAACGAGTTTTATTTTTCCCTGTGTGCATTGTGTCAGCTCATACCAAATGGCTTCAGATTTTTCAGTTGACTGAGGAGCCACCTTCCAGTTTCAGTTTTCATTTTTGCCTCTGTATTGCTGTAGGAACAGAGATTACCTTTGGAAATGGTGGCTTCTGTTGCTAAAAGTTTGACAGCTCTACAGCCACATTCAGCCCCTATGATGATGTGTGTGGATTTGTACCAGTTACTCCCTTCTGCTACAAAGATAAACCACTCCAGCACCTATGCACCAGTAAAGCTGCATCCCAGAGGTATGAAAGCATCCCAGCTGTAGAAGCCTGTAGAAGATGCAGGTGTGATGGGATTACTTTGTCCTCTTGGCTCCAGTAAGTGCAAGAAGCAGGTAGGAGAACAGCAAGCTCCAAATGTGTGTGTATACATACATACAGCCATGTATGCTTCTGGATGTGTGTCTAGAAATATAGGGGGGGTGTGATATATTCACATTTCTATGGGGAAACAGCTCCTGGGTTGCATGAGAGTGGGATAAGGCAGAGATGGAGCAGAAAACCTGCTGAAAATTCTTGCCTTTCTGCTGGTAGCCCATGAGTTTACTAAAAGAAAGAGGAATGAGAAAAAAAAGTTTCAAGGAAGAGTTCTGGGAGTTAAGAAATGCATTATTAATATTAGAGAAATACGGGTGTATACAAACCACTGTATCTGGATTACCTGAACTCATCCCCACCCAAGTGATATAAGAGGGGGGAAACCAGCTAATTTGTATAATTTTTTTTGCACAAAACAAAATGCAAAAAAAAATACATTCTGTTTGATCAACTAAAATCAGCTTTCTGACAAGGACAAACCCATTAATGACAGAATAGATATTGTCTTTTTAAAAAAAGGAGAAAAATCAATTTCTCAAAGACATTTCCAGAAAAAAAAAATCAACCTATTACACCCCAACAGTTACTACTGAAAACTCAAAACCAACCAGTCAATATATTAGTGAAAGGCGAATATGGTATTGATTTTCAGAAGGCAAAATAAAAGTTGGAAGGGCTTCATAGTGGAATAAATCCTTACAAAAAAAATGAAAGACCCAATATAAACAGAGTTATCACTGAACACATAAAGATAAAAGAAATGTAGCATCTCTGGCACATCTCATAAAGATTAAATCCCCAGGGAGAAAAAAATATATATACGTATATAAACAGAATTATGAAATCAGTGAGTAAAAGGTGTTTGAAAATGTGGTATCGTAACTTTTTTTCTTTTTTCATGCACCCCTATTTTAAAAATATAAACTGTTTTGCAAAGTCTGGAGTTATGAGATAATACAGAAGCCAGGGTTATGTCATCACTCATTGGAAGGAAATCAGCTCAAGCACTGATATAATTTCGTATTTTGTTCTCCTGTAATTTTTTTGCAAGACACTTTTTCTGGTTGAGCTTCGTAACAGTCTGATAAATGCTGAGCTTTTGTCATTTTATGGTTTCGTTATCGGTGTTGTTAAAAGGAACTTCAGGGAGGTGGTGGAGTCACCACCCCTGCAGGTGTTCAAAGCACATGTAGAGGTACTTCAGGACATGCCCTAGTGGGATGGTGAGGTGGGATTTTTTGGGTTCATTTGGTTTTTTGGTTTGGTTGATGTTTTGTTCGTTGATTGGTTGGTTGGTTTGGGGGGTTTGGAGGTTTTTTGATTGGTTGGGTTGCTTTGGGGCTTTTTGTGGTTTTGACTTCTTGTGTGTGCGTTTTTGTTGCTGTTCTTTTTCTGTTCTGTTTTGTTTTGGGCTGGTTTTTATTTGGTTTTTTGGGTGGAGTCTGGGGGTGGGGGTTGGCTTTTTTGGAGAGTTTTTGAGTTAACAGTTAGACATGATGAACTTAGAGGTCTTTTCCACCCATGAGAATTCTGTAATTCTGTGAAAATACTTGCTGAGCACGTGAGGGAGGTGAACCAGTACTGTATTATTTAAGCAACCGATCACATCACAGAAGGTATTAGTCTAGAACATATTAATGAAATTTGCCAGCAACCCACCTAATAAAACCTGTTTGCATTGAGCATTTCTTGAAAATTTTCAAGAAATAAATCAGTTACAATCAGACTGTTTGTACGTACTTCGTGAAGGAAAATAAGATGCAAATTCTTTAATAAATTATTCACCAGCTCTGCTCTCAAGTGTATTGAGAGCTGGCAAAAAGTCCATGGCAAAGGGTAGTGCTAAGAAACAAGCACATAAAACAGAGAGGCACTATCAGGTAGCATAACACAGAGATTAGTGGCAGGTCTTGACTTAGTCAACATCCTCATTAATGATCCTAAAGCAGAAGTAAACAGAAACGTAATGAAATCTGTGCATAGCTAGGAGCAACTGTGCGTGCCAGCGTCAAATAAAAGGAAATAATGAAAAAGAAACGAGATGCGGGGATGTCAAATAAAATAACACTGCATGCTAAAAATCAAATTAAGAAAAATATTCCGTGCATACTTAAGAGGAGAACCACAGGCATGTTTCAGATTAATTTTCCTTCAATCACCAGGCACCGTTAGCCTGGTAATAATCAGAGCAGCTCCATAGAAGTCGGTGAAACCACCAGCGAAGATTGAAGGAAGCATGGACCTGCTCTCACCAGCTGATGAGAACCCTCTTGTTAAGGAAATTGGCAGAGAGAGCAAAAGAGGTCTTTGGTGCTTCATGATGTGGTACATCATTTGTGTTGCAGAGAGGCAGCAGCTCTTCTAACATTACCCATGACAAGTTGTCATCCTCTGTAAGCCGCCCTGTTGATTATCCTATGTTTATATTATGAGTCCTTTTAAAGATCTGTAAAATTACCATTTGAAGTGCTTAGAGGTGAGAGTGGTGAATTTATGAAAATCCCAAAGGTATTTTCATAGATCTCTGCACTCGAAATGATGGACCTAAAGGTGACAGATTAGTAAATGACTCGCAGAATGTTACTTGCCCTGGCTGTCCCTCAACCTGCGCTGAAAAAAATGTTGCTGCTGAGCCCTCAAAGTGCTGTTTTGCCAGCTGTTTTCATCAGAAGCCATTCATGTTTTATTTAGATAGCTTCAATCAACGTGTATCTCTATTTTTCAGTTAAACCCTGCCAGCGTAATCAACCTCATCTGCATATTGTCCTGCATTGTCAGTAAGTGACTGCCTTCCAGTATTGTAAACTGTGTAGTTAATTGTTTTTAGAGAATAGGGAACTACTTCCTAGCAGTAAATCCAATGGCCCTCTGTTTGTTTTGAATACAATATTAATCTCACACAGCTGATTTTGGTATTTTTGCTGTTTGATGGCCCTACAGGTTGTTCTAGTGGGGGAAACGTAGAGGGGGAGACACCTGCTTTGATTCTTTATAAGTAGATTGGGGACAAATGGGAATGATGGAGCAATTCAGTGGGAAAAATTTGCTTTACTAAGGGGAGGTGACTGGATATGTTATTAGTCAAAGGTAGCAAGAAGTAGGAGTTAATGTCTGTTCCCAATGTGGATGGAGCTCTCTGATGGAGTCCTTAAAAGCTATGTGGTTCAATGTGTTTATAAACAGCCTGAAAAATGACCAATTGTTAAAATGAAAAGGTCCCATCACTACAAAAAAAAAAAAAAAAAAAGTTGGCCAGGCTGGAAAAAACAAGGGTTGGCAGAAGATTTACCACATTATTTCTGAAGATGGAAAGGCTGGGTAGTGAAATGGCAGGTGAAACCCAGTGGAAGCAAATGTAAAGTGATGCACATTGGAAAAAGTGATCCAAGGTTCATGAACAAAATGATCTCTGAGCTGGCTGTAACTGTCAGGAGAGAGACCATGAAAACATCAGCTTAGTGCTTGAAAACACTGAATAAAGTTGTAGAAGGTTTTAGGGAACAGATAGAGAATAAACCAGAAATACTGTTCAACCCCAGCTCAAAACCACAGTTCGTTCCCATTCTGAACACTCTGTGCTTCTCTGTCCCTTTCACCTACAAACAAAATATGATGAAAATTTCAGAGGAGAGTGACAAAGATGATGAAAAGTGATGAAAAGTGTGGGGCAATTTCTCTGTGATAAATCAGCAAGCAGGGTATGACTCTTTACCATGAGTCAGCTTTGATTAGGAGGAGTCAGGATAGTCTCTGGGGGCCACGATGCTGGGAGGAGTCGGATGCAGAAGAAACACATGGAGCTGGTGGACTTGCAGCCTTACCAAGGCTTTGTCAGGGCTGCTTTCATGGGTGCTCAACATCTGCATGGCCTCAAGAGAGACAGCATCAGAATGAGCAGCAGAAGTGCAGAGAGAATTGCTAAGGGTGGAAAAAACCCTCCACGTGCAATTGGGAATTTCGATGACATTATAATAGGTGGGAGAAAGTGCCATGAGTGCTTGTGTTGTTCCTGCACCTCCCTAGAGGCTCTGAGCAACCTGCTCTAGTTGGGGATGTCCCTGCTCACTGCAGAGGGGTCAGACTAGATGATCTTCAGAGGTCCCTTCTGGCCCAAACCAGTCTGTGATTCTATGATTCTGCTAAGATTCTATGATTCTATCATTCTATGATTCTAGATACGTGCTGAGGGGCACAGCTGGAGTGTGGGTGGGGTGGCAGCAAGGGGGTGGGTGTGTGGTGGGTTGTAAGCTGTTTGCA
>JANHFX010028137.1:13496-24892 GCA_027560015.1 Chloroceryle amazona
TGAAAGCAGCACGATTGTTCTAGGGTAAGTAAAGATCTGATTTCATCCTTCTCAAAAGCATAAAGCAAGCAATGGATGGACGTGAAACATATGTTGCATTTAAATCTTCTGAAACTGAGCAGCCTTGTCTCCCTGATCAGACCTTATCTTCAAAACAGTGTCCAACTTCTGGGACTTCCTTGTGTGCTCGCTTGCTGCTTCTTCAAACCTGAACATGGCTTTGGGAAGCATTGTAGATCAACAGCTTGAGCAATGGAAAAAAAAAAGCCACAATAATCACTGTCAGAGAAGGACTGGAAAGAGAAGCTGAGCTATTAATTATGGCTGAAAGGAAAGGGATCTTTGTATGAGAGATAATTAAGATAGAGGGAAGGAAGTAGGGAGCATAGGCATTGCAGTCAGGTTTTGGAGACTGTTCGCAGCTCCGTTTATGATCATACCAATATAACTAGAGACTTTTAAAAGATGCAGCCTAAAAGGCCACCAGATAGCACCCCATGCATTCTGCAAGAGCCACAGAATACGAGTAGCTTCACCACAGCAGGATAGTAACAGGGGATACGTTGCAATCCTAGTCCATTACTGTCCAAACAGTAATGTACAGAAACCCCTTTGAGATTTATTTTTCATTTTTGCTGTTAATGGCCTTAAGGTACATGCTAGCAGAGCCAGCACAAGTGGCCTTAGAATGGAAGGAATCCACAGCATCATCGTGGACACCCCTTTTCTACTTCATGAGCAAGCCAGACTGAGAATGCAGGAGAAGACAAACAGACATGATCAGCAGTGACATGAAAGCAGATTTGCAATTACTTTAGAATTACTTGGGGAAACCAAAACAGTAGTATGTCCATTAATCATGCACCTTCCCCCAGACCAGCCGAAGACACGGTAATAGCATTCAAAACTCATTGATGGTGGGATCTGAACTGGGCCCCCCGAATGCTCGGATGGTGGAGCAGCAAACCAGCGATGATAACAAGAGCACCCTGTGGTTATTACTGACACGTCTATAGAAACATATGCTCGTGTTTACAATTTGCATACTAAGGATAAAAAGTCCTGGCTGGTTTTGATGAACACTGAAATGTAACTACAACAGAAAGAGATCCAACTTGATGGAGCAGGTGGCCTCTCCTTACCCAATATTCTTTATATGTGAAGGGCAATGAAGTGCAGCCATAGCCCAGAGGTCTGAAACGCTCATTTCTGCCTTGCCCACTCCATTCCCTGAAGTTCCTGTGTGCGTGGTCAGCTCTGCGGACGGAGTGGACAATTCAGCTTCAACCTCTGTTTAACCCAGGGGCTGGGATATGCAGGCCTGGGCTGCCAAAGAGACAAATGAGAGGGTCTAATAGGAGGCTAATATCTTGCTGCCTTCCCTGAGTTAAACAATAACTTTATTTCTTTATGGAAGACCCTTCCCTTTCAATCCAGGTGCAAAAGTAAATACGCTTTTCTTCAAAGTTATAAATGAGGCCCAGGGATTTGTAAGAGGGGGATGCTCAAGGTCAGGAAAAAAAAAAAAACAAACAAAGAAAAACCAACAAAGAAGCCAGAAGTCTGCAGGTGTTTGGTCACAGAGCCAACCTGCAACATATCCACATGTATCTTAGTCCTTGGAAGGACACCAAGGAGCAGGAAACACTAGAGCTTTGAACCCCCTGAGCTAGAGCACAGCCACTTTCCTGATTAAAAAGCAAAACCAACACCCCGACTACCCCAGCAATACGGTCACAATATGGTCAGTAGTCCTATCAGGTATTCTTAGTCCAAAGCCTTTAGTACAGAAGAGCACGAGTGTGTGCAGCCAGTGTTTAGCAGAGATGACAAAGCAAGCAGTGGGAGTAATTGAAACAAAACCAAACACCAAAACAACAAAATCCAAGCAAGGAAAGAAAAAAAAAAAAAACACCAAAATTAAAACCAACCCTAAAAAAACCCAAACCAACCAACCAAAAAACCACAACATCCCTGTGCAGTCGCATTTTGACTCGAGGCAGAGCACTGCAGGGGTCAGTGGTGTTACAGTGCCCTTGCACTGTTGACAGGATGTCATGGGTAGAGATGATTCTTCCCTTCTTTCCACACAAATGCTCACCTTTTTCAGCCTGCAAGAAGAAATAAACCACGAGGAGTTTTATGAGCTCTATTTAAAGAGTCTCTTCCATGACAGAGTTTCAAAACTCAGAAGTCAAGTAACTTAGAACTTACATTTAATTTGATGATGGGCATCCTGGATAGATGATCACAAAGTAGAAGTTTTGCTGTTTGCATCATATTAGATGCTGTTCCCCACCACCACAACCAGTGTATTCTGTTCCTACAAACTGTCATGAACAAGCCCGTGGCACCAGGTAAGCAACACTGGAAAAAAAACAGCTGTACTGCACTCGCCTTGCTTCACAGATGATTGAGCAAGTTGAAACTAAGCAAGACATACCAGAGGAAAAGCGTGCACTGGCTAACACAAGTAGCTGGATGCTCTGTGCACATCAGTGTTCTGAGCTCAAACTACTGCAGATAGATACAGCTGAAGTTAGCTGAGGATTGAGCCCAATGGCACATTATTTTGAAAAGAAAGCTTATCTTTGTAGTTGTCCTCAGTTTTCAGAAGCAACTGTGCTCTTAAGAGGTAAGCACTTGCTGGCAACTGCCTAGGTTTTGCTTTGAGGACAGAACTGACACCATCTCCAACTCATTTGTAGCTCAGCGGTTGAGTGCTGAAACAGGAGTTTGCTGCTTCTGTTTGTTCCTCCATCTGAGTGTCTTCACAGGCTGCAGTTCTCCATGATGTATAGTACTGAAGAGTACAAGAGAGGAATGAAAGGCAAAATCCCCATAGCAGTTAGTTTGGAAAATCAGACTTAACTTCTACCATTGTTAATGGCATTTAGGGGTTTGACTGTGACCGGCGGCAGTCTGGTGATACAGGACACATCGATCTGACAGTCAGTTTACAGTGGCCTGATGTAGCAAACAAATCTGCAAAATATATTGAGTGTCACATCTGAAAAGCAATTGCAGTGCTTGGATCTTATTCTCTGTCTACTGCTCTAAGCATCTCTTCAATATAATAATATTCATATTTTCCAATGCACTGCGCTGCTCTCATCTTGGCTCACCAAGAAACTGTTGTGTATACTGATCTCTGTGGTACGTCCCATACATTAGGGTGTCCGGCTTAATTTGGAAATCTTCTTAAAATGCATACTTGAATTATTGATTGTACAGCTTGGAAGATGAAATGAGACGGGGTGGATTTTAGGCTTCTGAATAACAAACTCCTGCTCAGGCAAAGCTACTGAGCAATGAGATCAGGCTCAAAGAGATGCTGCCACTACCCGTGTTATACATGTTAACATCAGGCTACCTACAGTCCTTGCTACATGTTTGCTATTTTCCTTAATAGAAGTAGGAATTAGTGTGCAAGGGATTTAGGAGCACAATTCCCACTGGCCTGCGGTGAGATTATGTGCCTGAAAATCTCCTTTGAAATCAGCTCCAGATATTGATTGCTGTCAGATTTCCATTTGGCTCTGAAACGTCTCTGACCACCTTTATTTTTGTGTGCTAGTCGACAACATTTTATAGTCCAGCCTGTTATCCTTCATGCAAGCAAGATGTTAGCTACATCTTACTCTTTCTGTTGCAGCAGTCCTCTCTCAGCCTTTTTATTCTCCAGCCCTAATGAGCACCAAACTAATTTGCTTCATCTATAACCATACTTGAGAACATCCAACACTACCCAGCACCTGAGTGGCCCTGTTTGCACTGTTACCGTGTGGGTACCTTGGTACTGGGGCACTCAGCATTTCACACAGCCCTCAGATGTGGGTCCACCGGCCCTTTCTGCATTTCAGTCAGCTCTTCTGATTTGTTCTGTGTCTCTGCTGGTGCATCTCAGTGTTTTGTTTGCTTTTTCTTCGTCCGCCAGCTAGTACACTAGCTATCTAAAGATTAGATCTCCCATTTGTCTCGGATCATTTTTCTGTGACCCTATCAGAGGAAGCATTAAAAGATTTATAAAATGAATGTGTGAAACAAGGATGTGCCAATCAACTCTACAGAAGGGGGTAAAAACATTATTTCAGTAACTGCTGACACAAGTTAAAAGAAAACTGAACTTAATAAAAAATCATTCTACTGATTTCTGAAACAGAGCCCAGGAGGCAGAAAGATCATGGAGGAGACCAAAAAGATCAATTGCATTCCTCTGCACAACAACCCATTTCTAAAAGCCCTGATTTTTGGTATAATCTCTTTGGCTATTTTTTGACCCAGTGTTATTTGATTAATGTGGGTTTTTTTAATCATTAAATTGTATGCATGAGGTATCCACTCAAGACCTCACCTTATGCGTGTTTCACCATAGGAAGCTTCTGCTGTATTTGGTACAAACTACTCCACCTGGTTTTATTATCTGAAATCTTCAAAATTTCCCTTTGCATTATTGAGTTTTTTAACCATAGTCTTCAGAATAATTAGGATCACTTAACCACAGCAGCATAACCTCGAGTGAGAAAGCTAATTTCCTATGCAGTTTAGAATTTCCCCATTAATGCTGTGAATACTAAATTCATACCACTGCAGCCCAAGTCCTTGGAGAGTGCCTTTAAAACACCAACTTCTTAGCTGTGATCATTTCCTACTTTTGTTTCATAAATGGCTTTAAATCCTCTTATAGTGTTGCAAGAAGAGCGGTATTTTCCCTTGGTTTCCTCTCTCCATCCTGCCTGCCAGGAGATAGGTGAGATAAGTGGTTACAGACGATATGAGCATTATAGGATAGATGGCTCATAGTACTACAAAGCACCATGCCCAGCAGTCCCCGAGGGGCAATACAATATTTCTGCCAGTAGCTCAAATATCTCTCAAGCCCAGAAAGCAATGTGAACTGGAACCTTACTCTTCTGGATGTCAGCGTAATTCATCCTGCATGCTAACACTGTGATGGATGCCAGGGGTGGATTTTCTCCTCTTCCTCATAGGAGGTTTTGGATTCTTGTAGGGCATAAAGGCTCCATAGTGCTAGCTGATGAAGTCATGCTAAGTTGCGTCATGCAGCATATGGCTTCAAGTGCCCTACAGAACATGGCAAATACATTTGTTTCCTAAGGAGTATGGGCACCAAGAATCTCTGCTGTATTCAATTAGGAAAAAACATCTTATCTTCCTGAATGCCACAAGAGTAAATCAAGAAGCACCCCAGAAAATAGTCCATCTTTTTGGTCCTAAAAGACATTGTGTCTCTTCTCCTTTGAAGCCCTGCTGGCTGCCTTTGCTGTTTAGTGGATTATTCCTGGTTTCCCTGAACTTTCTGACTTTTACCAGCAGCTGCAACCGATAAACCCCCATGCCTCCAGATTTGCTGTCAGGCTCGGGGAAACCTCTCTGGTGGCATGGCTTATTTTACTCTGCTATTTCTGCTTCCTGGTGTTTCAGCAACAACTATGTGGAGGGGCATTTAATTGTTCTTTCCATTTAGCCTGGCTCAAGCATACTCAGCACACCCATCTACTTTAACATGGCTTCTAGATCAAAGCCCACCCACCCTTTTACAACAGCCCGTTACATCTTCCAGCCTAACGTATCCACACACAAAGAGATGCTTCATCCTCTGTTAGAATATATAACCAGAGCCAGCTCTGACAATTCACAAGTTCAAATTAATGAGAAAAAAAAACAATCCAAGTTCTTTCAGGTGACATTCTAGTGACTTTTTTTTTTCTCTCCCACATTATTTAAGTACTGGAACAGCAGAGAGAATTCATGCTTTGCAAACAGGTAAAATCACTTGATATCGTACAGGAAAGTTGTATTGTTAGGTTTCAATTGAGCTAAATTATTAATGATTTTTGTATCTAATTGCCTTATTACCGTGACTAAAGACAGATTCAGGTCAGCAGTTCTGATAATTCTTATGCACAGATATGATGCAAGCCATGCCTAAGACACCAGTAGCCACCAGTCATCTTCAGCGGGTTTGCACAGCCTTCCCAGTTGCGCTGACATTGTGAGCAGGATGGATCTGGGCGTGCATGTCAGGAATGGCAGTTGGCTTGGACTCAATACCACGCTTTTCAGGGTAGATTACCTTGAGTGTCTACGCCAGGAGATCGTCTCATGTCCCTTACGCTTCAGGAAGCATCGGAACAGCACCAGTGCCCACCAAGAGAGGAGTGCAGCAGTAGTATTCCTGCTGCTAAGAGACTGGGAACCCATCTTCTGCTGTTCAAACTATTGGGCTGAATTATCCAGGCTGCAAGGAAATACATCAACGGCAATTTAGGGACCAGATGCCCCACAGCACTTTCGCTCCTTCGTGCTGCTCTGACGGTGCCAAGCTACTTGCAAATCTTCTTTAACTGGACAGTGTGTCATGGCTTAACCTACTCTTTAAGTGGAAAAGTATTTTTTGGTGTTCCATGTTTTCAAAATAATAAAAAAGAATTTTTTATTGCCTTTCCTAAGTAGTATGGGAAAGGAATCTTTTTTTAGTTTTTTAAAGCTACTCTCACACCTAGAAAAATTATATTCAAGTGAAGGTGAAGGTGCATATCAGAGGGAAGAGACTACAAAGGAAGAAAAAAATGTACTAATTGTCCAGAAACTAATCACTATAAATGCCCAGAATTTCACTTATTACGGCAAGAAAACTGAGCATTAATGTAAGAAATGCACCATTAAAGTACTGAAAGGTCTCACCTCTGACCTGTATTTGATCCTAATGAAAGCAAAAATTCATAAGAAAAAGGCAAGGTGTCTTTTTACAAAGGTTTAACTCCAGCTGAATCTGTAAAGACTAAAATACTTCAGTCAAATTATGCAGGTATGGCAAGACATCTCCCCACAGCAAATGAAAAGTGTTATCACCACGACTCTTTGGGACATTAAAAGCTATTATGCACCTATTTTTTTCTTCCCACTGATGTCAACCTCCACGAACCGAAGCTGAGTGCTGGGCCATGAGGCACATGCAGAGAGAAGCATGTGGTGGTGGGAATCTTCTGCCGCTGACTGGGGTGGAAGCAAAGGGCTTCTCATGCTCAAACCACCCCACACAGCTACTGGCACAAACCATACAGCTTGTGATGATGGGATGAGAGAAGCATTGCACCATCCATCCTGCTTTTAGGTAGTCCTGTCTGGAACCGTGAAGAGCTATTTCAGGTCTGAAGAAGTGTCTCCTGCTTGTCTTTGGTGCCAAGCAACCACTGCCTCTGCCCAGCCTGACTTTCGGGTATCTACATCTATATGTATCTTAAAAGTACCAGTGTTGAGGTTTCCTGTGGCAAAATCCCTGGGTGACTAAATTCTCGAGCAGGTTTGTGGCCAGAGCAAGCTGTGGGACAGAAACACATCTGTCCCTGTGCCATGTGCCTCTCTCTTTTGACAGAGAATTTATTTGACCAGGGTTTTACCAATGGAAACTGGTAGCTTTTGGACACATGTAGAGGTAGATATCCAAAAGCCAGGCTAAGCGTGCACCTTGGCACTGGTTTCTGCTCATGAACTACCCCTTATTTTGTAATATTGCTTGAGCCCAGCGCGAGCGATCTGAGGCTCACTTCTGCCTAAACAGAAACGTGGGGAAAGGCAGCACGAGGAAACATGAGGTAGTCCCTCGGTAGGGAGGGATCACGGGATGCTTTCCTAAAGCAGGGCTGCAGAGGAGGTGATGAGGAAGAAGAGGAAAGCACAGAATGTGAATCTTATCAAGGTGTAATTCAGTGTTGCTAGCTATTGTTAGTTAAAGAAACTGGCGAGCCCTGATTTATGACAGAAATGTGAGTTTCTGAGAAACAAGTTGAGTTTTTTTAGACCTACAGCAGGAAGCCTGTGATGTTTATTTGTACCACTCTGTAGCATTTGGTTTTTACTCTTGATGTATTTTTGTCATGACTATGCTTCACATTGGAAAAAAAAGGTGAAATCCAAACAAGCCACATGGTAACTTGATCATGAAGTAAAGAAACACTAAAAAAAAATTGCATGAGGGAGCACTGGTTAAAAAACCCCAACAAGAAACAACAAACACAAACCACAAGCCTGAAAAGCGTAAATGTGTACCAATGGACTGTCCAGGGGACATGCGTCTCTGAGAATAAGGTAATTGATTACAGAACGTGATGGCTCCATGACAATTGTTTATTAGAAGTTCATGGAAATCTGAGAAAAAGCCAGAAAGCAAATAAGAACCACATCTTCAGAAAAAAAAAAAAAAACAAGAAAGAGGGGAAAAAAATAAAAGAAAACAAGAAAAAAAAGAAAAGAATCAGAATCTCAGGCAATTAGAGTTTACTAAACCTAATTTTAATCCACTGTAGTATAATGAAATGATCATTAAAGCTCTGCACCAACTGCAGGATAATGGAAAGATGAGCAGCAAATGATGAAGGTGCTGTCGTACCAGGGTGGTGTGACAACCCCTCCCGAAGAAGCAAATGGATTTGGAACCCAAAATATTGAATGAACACATTCAAACAATGCAGTTTGAAACAGTGATACTTTTTATTTTTCTCCCCGTGGAAGAAGGAGTTCTGGAAACCTCCAAGGCTGCAGTTTGGTTCTTTTGCAGGTTTTCTGGTGTAAAACACCACGCTGAATTTGAAGACCTAAAGGCTGGCTGCCTCTGCAAGCAAAAATGCCTGAGTGCCAGGGTGATGGATATGGAAAAGAATAGGAGTAGATTATAGAGAGTCTTACAAAATGATAGAGCAGCACAACAAATCAATGCACTCTGGGGTTGCTGGCACAGGTAAGTTACATCCTTCAACTGCAGCGAATGACTACTCTTTATGTAATCACACCTGGGATATGGCATCAAATTGCAATATCTCATTACTCGTCCTTAGAAAACATGGAGGAATTTGACGCAATTTGGATCCGAAGAAGAAAAATTATCGGACTCTTGGAAAGAGTGATACACAAAGAGAGATGGATAAATATATAGCTTTATATATCTAATCAATAATTAAGCGAGGGAAGGATAATGGTTTAAAAATATGTGAAAGAAGGATAATTATTTTGGATGACGTTTGGTCCCATTTCAGCACAGTGCTGCCCGTCAGCCCTGAAAAGCCCCAGCGCAGGGGATTTCAGTGGAGCTTAAGCACATACTTAAATTGAAGCATACACCGAAGTACTCTGCTTAATTGGGGCTGCAGCCACAAGCAGTGGTCTGAAATTAAGAAATGGAAAAGTGAAGGCTAAACAGTAGGAAAATGTTCCAAATGGCGAGATACGTGAGCCCGGGGAATAATCACTCAGGGGAATTGGTGGAAACTTCATCCCTGGACACCATTCAAGTTTTGCTGGACAAAGTCCTGGGAAAATATTCTTTGGGGAATAATCTTGCTGCTGCCTCTGGAGACCACAACCGCATGACCTAAGTTTTCTGAGTTCTTCTGGGCTGGCTTGCAGCGTTTAGCCTGGGACTCAATTTTCATGAGCAGTGATGGCATGAAAGGCTGGTGACCTTCTGAAGCTCTTCCTTGAGTCCCCCCACAATTAATCATTGGTTGTTTTCCATCCTTTTTTTCCATCAAAAAACAAATAAAATAAAATCCTCAAACACTACACTTTAAGCCTAGTGGTATGTCTCTTTTTTTTTTTCCTCCACTTACTGACTAAACACTGAGTTCACTCTCACCTCTGCATTGTAATGCAGAGCTTAAAGATATATGACAAGATACGTCAAGAGGAAAGGGACAGCCTCTTCTCACCGTGCCCTGTGACAGGACAAGGGGAATGGATGTCAGCTGGAGCACAGGAGGTTCCACCTTAACATGAGGAGGAACTTCTGTACTGTTCGGGTCACAGAGCCTGGAACAGACTCCCCAGAGAGGTTGTGGAGTCTCCTTCTCTGGAGATCTTCAAAACCCACCTGGATGGGTTCCTGTGTGACCTGTACTGGATTGTATGGTCCTGCTCTGACAGGGGGGTGGACTTGAAGATCTCCAAGGTCCCTTCCAACCCCTAACACCCTGTAATGCCTGTGGTAACCAACCTAATTTCAATTTGTAGGGCTTTGTTTCATTTCCAGAGCACGTGTGGCCAATATCATCAGAGAGGTAGCTGTGTCGTGGAGAACCTCCTATCTCTGAGCATGCCAGCAGAGACGGTGACAAAGACTGGAGGGTTTGGTGGCTTCTTTGGTGGGTTTTGGTTGGTTGGTTGGTTGGTTTGCTTTTTTGGTTTGGTTTGTTTTTTTCTGTTTGGGTCGGTTGGTTTTGTTTTGTTTTGTTTTGTTTTTTCCCCTCCACGTTGTCTCTGGAGAAAGGGCTGTTGCAGAAAAGGACTTTCCCAAGGATGACGCCGTAGATTCTTCAAGGGCTTTATCCACTAAGGAGAACAATTCTGGTGAGCCAAATGCGAGGCCGGGAACACTTTAAAATCTACTTTTCCTAAGTAACATTTGTAGAAGCCTGTGCTTCATTCACTGAGACTGTCGGGGTATTTTTTGCAGATCCAAAATAATAAACAAGACAATTCACTAATTCCTTTATCCTGCTGAAGAGGACAGTTTTGGAAGGTGTCCCTCATCAGAGGCCCTGAAGAACTTGTTAAAGAAACAGGTCGGCAGGATAATAAACGGAGTGTGACATCCATTGAAGGGGACTGGGTGGCCCTTCCAGATCCCTTGGATATGTTTTGAGGTTTTTTTTTATTACATTCAAAGCCGTGAGTGCAGCAGCATCTCCCCAAATAGATCTGGCCCTGCTTGCAGTTTTTTTAGTTTAGTTCTATTATTATATTTTATTAGAAGTGTTTGACTTGTTTGGGTTGTTCTCCCCTAAACTAAAAGCAAACAGAGAACACTGGCTGGAAGAAAAGTATTTATTATGTTCCAGCCAAGCACCATTATTTCCAGGGGTGCCTTGTTGGTGTTCAATGAATGTCACAGGAAAGACAGACTTCTTGTCCCCCGCCCTGGATGTCCTCGGCTGGCTGGAGATCAGGGGATTCCTCTTTCCCACCTCCAGAGCCCTGCCCCGGCCGGGGCAGTGGGTGGGCTGCTGTTGGCCGCTTGCCTGGGGACTACTGGCCAACGGGGAAGGGGGGAATCCAGTGGGGAATGGTTCTGTGCCAGAAAGATAGGCGGTGATTGGCTGTCTGGGAGGGGAGCACTATGGGGAGCAGCCAATCGAGAGGTGAGGAAGCTAGCAGGGGATGGTTCTGTGCCGGAAAGGCAGGCTGCGATTGGCTGCTTAGCCGGGGACAAAATTCCAGCCAGCCAACCGGGAGGTAGGGAATCCAGTGTGAAATGGTTCCGTGCCTGGTAGGCCGGCTGCGATTGGCTGCCGAGGAGGGGAGCGGTGGGCAGAGCGGCCAATCGGGAGGTGGGAGATCCTTTCGGGAGGGGGCGCCGGAGCTGCGGAGGGCGCGGGGAA
>JANHFX010028139.1:0-53393 GCA_027560015.1 Chloroceryle amazona
AAACGTGTGTGTGGTATGGGTGGTAGTGTCAGGTCCTTGCGGGGGGAGTGGGGGGGGGGGGGGGGGGCAGGAAAGGAGAAGGTAGCATAGGACAGTAAGTAATATCTGTAAGACCAAGCTTTAAAAAGTACACTTAACAGTGGAATTTTGGCAGACAAATATTGACAGGGTAGTAATGTTGCTAAGCTAGCAGTGCTCTTCTGGAGGGCTGGAATGTGCCAGCCGTACGAAAGCCTGCCCGGGGGACATCCCAGAGCACCACCGCGCTCGCAGCACCTCTCAGTGCCACCACAGGCATCAGAGGAGAGGACTTTCTTGCAAAATTTGCTCCTTCCAGTGCGATAAGTCTATTCTCGGGTTTGGTTTGTGGCTGCTGTTGTTTTTCCTGCAGTAGGAACCAAAGAACAGGACTGAGATAGTGATTTTTCCCTGGGAGGAAGCAGAGGCTGAGCGCGATCTTCTCTGACCCGCGGGAAATGCCGACCGCGCTGTCAGTCCCGGCAGGAGCAGATCACGCACCGGCCGCCGCGTGTGATGCAGCTGCAACAGGGACTCCGGCTGGATCCACACTGTATTCAGACTCATGTCCCACCTCGGTGTCACCTCGTTTGCAGGGGAATTTTACCCCTGCAGCCTGAGACTCTAAACGTATACCGATGAGTATACCGCAGAGTTTTATCTTGTCACAATTGAAAAGATGTGAGAAAAAAATGATGCAAGATAACTGTTGGTGTCTGACTGTCATATCTGAAACTCCACCTGGCATCTCAGTATAGGCAATTATCTGCTGTGATTCACCGTGGCTGGAACCTGAGATATGCTTTCCACTGTGACTGACATAAAGCACAGATCAGCTAGACTACTTATAGCTGTACTCTTCCATTAAAGCTTTTAGCCTTCAGGAATTTTCTCAAAGGAAATACTTTTTATTTCAGTTTGTATATTATTTTGGAGCAAATAATTAATTAAGAAAACGAGGACTTTAGTACTGAGAAAAACCATTATTGTTAAGGCAAGAAGCAGTGGATACCATTTCATTTCAGAATGACCACACTAGGTAGAAAATCTAATCGTATAAAAGCATCAAACCTTACATCAAGGTGCTTGATAGGGTCTTCTTCATTTTTTTCATAAATTATTTTACTCCTTTGACTAAGCTGAGATGAACTAAGGCTAAAGAAGAGCTACATCATTTTTTTCTTAATTTGTTGTTTAAATTCCCTCTATATCTTATCTGACATTTATAGCTTTATATCCACATTAATCAAAAACTCTCATGGGATTTTGGTTTGATTATATATGCAATCAGCAATACTAAGTGTGTGCATGGAATTCTTGTACACTCACAGCATTTACAGCATGTGTAATTCTCAGAAGTAATTTGTAAACTTTTTCACTTATCATCACCATGGACTAGGTTTGCAATCCATCCAACAGTTTCCATGAGATGACTTATATGTTGCTTCTGTAGACAACACGAGAGAAGATCATAACGTATTGTGGAATGATGCACTGGCTGATGTGATTTCCTCCAGGAGTATAGAGGCAAAGCAGGCAGAGAGGGGAGAAATACCAAGCCCCATGCAGACACAGGCAGATGTTATTTACAGTTATAACTTTTGCCCAAGAAAACAAGCCTGTCTTAGCTCTAGAAACAATGAAGAAAGCCTTGGGAGATCCAGATGTAGTTCAGAGCATGAACTATAGATGCTATTAATTGCTTCCCAAGCGTACTCTCTGTATTGACCTTATGCTACAGTTAGCTTCTGCTACACAGGACTACCTTGAAATGAAACACTTAAATCTTGTTCAGCAAACTAAAATATCTTGACCTGAATAGATCTGACCCCAAACCAAATATTTCATTTTGATTTTGCTGACATAAATATTTGATTTGCAGACTAAATATTTTTTTTTCTTCAGGTTAAAAATGGCAATAAATAAAAACTCAACATAGGTATCTCTTCAATGAATAGGTACATTTTTCTTCTAAAATTTTTTTAGAATTTTTTTCTATGTGGATGTTTCTGATAAATACTCAGAAACAGTTTTTACATATATTCACATATACAGAAGAGTATATGTTAGATGCATGTGCATAATCTCATATTTATGCCCTCTTTGGAAAGATAACAATCTGCTAGCTGATAGTTAAGGATTCTCCATCTCAGCTAGCTGAAAAAGATGTTAAAAGGTGGGAAAGTTGGGAAAAAAATCATAGAAACAAGGATAAGAAAGACCTCTTGCTTTCTTGGTACGCTAAGAAAATGCTAAATAAACAATTTGTGAACCCAGTAACAAAAGTCAACACTTAAATCTGTGTGAGTTCTCCCTATGTCTATTTATTTTTCCGTCTCCAAATATCAAATGCAAACTTCAATACAAAGCCAAGAATTAGGTTCCATACGTGAAAATGCCTTGGTGGTTGTGAAAAATAATTCTGTGGTGTCTCTAGTTGGGAGGTTTGGAAGAAAAAGAACTATAGAAATTTAAAAAAAAAAAAAAAAAAAGAAGAAAAAAAAAGAAACTGTTCCACTTCATCTAGCAGTGCTGCAATACATCACTCCAATTAAATCCCAGCCAATAAGCAAAGAGATGTGTTAAGTAAAATTCATGAGCTTTGAATGCATGTGAATGAATATGCCAATCAGAATCAATGCCACTCATTCATCTGGTGTAGCACCATGGTGATGACAATGAGCTTGAAACCAGCTTTTGTTGTCATCAGCTGTGCAGTAGTTGCCACAGACCCAGCCTGGATCAAATGTGTGGGACATTTAAATCTTCAGCATGGCACCAACACACAGAACATCTTATTCATGCCAAAAAAGGAGCTATAATCAGCCTCCAAGTAAATAATTCAGGATCAGTTCCTTAAGGGGCACAAATTGCCATCTTTTGAAATAATCAAAAGGTTGTTCCTCTCCTTGCTTGACTTTACTATATGGACGCAAGCACAGCTTTTTGTAAACGTGCAGTATAGTTGTAACTTTAGAATATCTGTTATCATATTAATGTCTATAGCTGAGACTTCTTTGGGCCTTAACTGATACTGCAATAGGAATATCTTTGCAGAAACCCTGAATCTCAGTCCTTTTGAGAGCTGCAGTGGCAGATGGCTAGCTCTCACTGCTTTTACAATAACCATTTCATTTGTGATGCTTGACCTGAATCCCATTCCTTGTTTAAAATTGTGTCTCAGTTCTCAAATGGTATTTCACAGAATTGCCATTTCCGTGGTGTTTCCACATGCTGTCCTCCAAATAACACATTTGCTCATTAAAAAAAAAAAAAAGGTGGAAGAATATGGAACTAAGTGTCGCAACTGAAAACGTTTAAGCATATGTATCCAAATACTGATGACAGCTTCATTTTTATTTGATTTCAGTTATACCATTGATATTTTCTTATATGTCCATTTATTTCACTTATAGATCATGTTGTATTTTTAGTGTCTTGTGCTATGGGTTACAGTTGACTTTCTTTCATTGTTCTTAATTGTTATAACACTGTAAATGTGAAACGTTATGCTAGAGAAACAGGCCTGTTTAGGGTCAGGGCGGCCCCTTAGACCTATAACAGATGCTTTCTGTTACCCCCCTCCCTCCCCAAAGGGGAAGAGAAAGGGAATAAGGCAGAAAGACTTAGCAATTAGAAAAGGAAACTAGAACAGCTTGAATGAAAGCAAAAATAATAATAATGAATATATACAAATATATACAAAACCAGTATCAAAACCACCCCCCACAATGGTAATTATGTCACCATCACCACTGATGCTGTGAAGCAGCCACTGGGAGAGTTCCAGAGTGAGCCCAGCTGCAGACAGGAGCTGTGTTCAGGAACTGGATTCTGGTACTGGATTCATGAACACGCAGATAGGGATTGAAGGCAGAATGGACAGAGTCCTCTTTGGATGCTCTGATGAAGAAACCAGAAAAGGACATGAGCCAAGCCAAGCAAAGCTGACAAATCTGTCCAAGAGGGCTAAAAAGAGGGAGAAGAGGCCCTCCTGATCCCTCAGCTTTATACTGAATATGACATATATGGCATGTAATACCTCACTGGTCAGTTTGAGGTCACCTGTCCTCTCCTCTCCTCCCCACAGGT
Source organism: Chloroceryle amazona (assembly GCA_027560015.1). Classification (NCBI taxonomy): domain Eukaryota; kingdom Metazoa; phylum Chordata; class Aves; order Coraciiformes; family Cerylidae; genus Chloroceryle; species Chloroceryle amazona. The sequence continues at coordinate 4,111 of JANHFX010028139.1, forward strand.
ACAGCTTTTTACTTTCTGCACCCCCAATGTGGTACACAAGATCCAGCAGTGGCCTTGGTCTTCACACCAGTCCTTGGTAGTAACTCTAAACATGGGGTATTTTCACTGCCAGCAGCAGACACTGTCTGTGACACCATGCTGCTAACTTCAGAAAGTGCAGTTAGTTAGAACTGAGCTGAAAAGTAGAATCAGTGAACAGAATTAGTTCTCTTCTTACTCAAGCCAGGACAACCCTCAGTGGTTACATACACTCAACTACTTTGAATAAATTAAGCATGCATGCTTTCAGTAACAGATCCACCCATTAATCACTATGTTTTAAAAGTTGTGACAATCACTCTCTAGAACTAATATTTCCCCAATTTATCAGCGGATATTACTTGCTGATGAATACTTTCTCTGCACATTTCTCATGCTATTTCTAAGTTCCAGTGTAGGAAATTAATTTTAAGAGGAAGAACAGGTGATACTGAGGACCTTTTCTCGGAAGGAGGTTCTTCTGGGGTTTCTTCTACAGCCATTTAAAATCTCATAGGGAGCTGAACACTTCATTCACGTACACATTTAAGAAATACTAAATATGATGCCTAGATTTGCCAAGAAAAACATACATTCTTTGTCCATTCCCTTTCATTCTCTGGGACTGAGTTCACAAGGTGTAAGTTAAACTTAATAGAGGGCATAAATGTAAGGACCACAAAGAGGTAGCAGAAACAATGCTGCAGAAATTATGCTGTTTGCTTAAGATTATCTACAACCATGTATTGTGATCCTTCCATTAGTGACCTAGCCTTCTCCTACTGGAAGTGACCAGATCTTTTCCTATAGGAATTCTGCAGTGCTTTTTGTTTTAATAAATTTTACCCTGCCTGAACTTTCTGCAGCACCTTAAAGGGATCTGCAGCAGTTTGATGCATGGTGATGCAACATGACCATATAAGAGAAAACTATGAGACACACAGCAAAGATATATTTCACCTTACAGCAAAAGATACATTTCTTTAGATTCAAAGTGAATGACAGATTATTTCCATCTGTAACTAAACTTTATGGCACTGCACAGTCATTAATAACTCAAATTTAAACAAAATAGGTTTCTCTGAACATACATACATTTAGTTCTCCTTAAAAAGAGTGATAAATTGTTCTTCTATATTTTGTGATGGAAACATGGTACTCAATCTGCGATAACATGAAAGCATGACAATATCCTCTGTTGACCCTCCAGTCCTTTAGTTTTTTATACGCGTTGACTTTCAGAGACCCAGAAAGCTTTCTGTTGTCCCAGTGAGTAAAAAGGTAAAAAAAGTCTCAGAACCATGAGTCTTCTTCTCAGGTTTAGTCTCAGGCACACACTAAGAAAAATGAAAAGCTGACAAAAATTTCAGTGTTAACAAGAAGTAACAGACATATTTCTCCAGCTGTTCTACATGATATACAACCATGCCACTACCATCAAGGCAAAAACAGTTCATGAATGTTTTAGGCTGACTGAAGGTGCTTATCCTCATGGTGAGGGAGTTCCTGAAGTTCACTGCCATGTGGAACTTACTGTTAAGATTACATAACCACAGTTCATAAATTTAGAAAGCTCTTGGAAAGGTTCCTGGTATCCTTACTGGCAACAAGTTATCACATCACACCTATGAAAAACACCTTCTATCACCAGTTGATTAGGGGACAGAATCTCAGCCCAAAACTGACCATATCGTTCTTACATACCTGGATGAGAACAGCACAATTGTAATGTATCAACTCAGAACAAACTCCAGGTCACCTGGACTCCTGCATTCCTCTCTTCTCTGTATCACAAGTTGTCACAAGCTCTTTGGCCGTTTTGTGTAATTTATTCCAGCAAATAAATCTCAAGGCTTTCTTCTTATCAAGACAGCACTGGGCTCACACTAATAAAATGACTGTATGAAGTCCCTGGTCAACAGCTCTTCTATGATAAAATGGCATCTGAAATTTTTTTTGTTATCTGGAAAGCTTTGTGGGAACTGATGTTTTTATGCTATTCTGTTTGTGTTTTGAAATAATAGACTGTGGCCTGAAATGCAATTACTTTCTATTATCCTTAAGTGGACCAGTGGACAATAAGTCATGAACTTTGTTGCTTATTGTCTGTTACTGTTGTTTAAGTGTCAACCCAATGAACTAAGTACTTTGTTGAATTTGAAATTCTATGGCTAATTAGATGGTTTTTCTCTTTCTATGAACATATACAAAAAATGCACACATTCATATTGAGGACTCTAACAGTTTTAGAAGTCACTATTTTCACATTTTAACTTACTTCCTCACAGGTGGTCAAAAAAGTTTCATTGCATTTAAAACAGGTTTCACACAAAACTTTATCAGAAGTTGCTTAATGTGTATGCAGAGGTAAATTAAAAACAAAACAAAAAACTTAACAAAAGAAAAAGGCCACCACTCTGACAGCCCTCAATAGCTATTCAAACTTGTCATCATTATACCTATAACTTTCTTCAGCAACTTCCAAAACAAAGGTGAAGTTAAAGTTCCATACTTTGACCCATTCTTGGACTGACTTACAAGAAGAATATGTAGAAAAATGTTGACCATGGTGGTATTTTTGTTATATTATTGGGAAACATGTCTGCTGGTATTAACAAGAAAGCCCAAACTCATCTCTGTTTGCCTGCTAATTATCCACAATTTTGATCATCAACGATATTTAAAAACAAATTCTAAAGGTAATATAGAGATTTTTTTCTGAGTTTTCAAAGCTGAGCTCCTCTTGCTGTTTTGGGGATTTTGAAAATGGTCTGAATCTGAAGATGCAACTGAAAGGTGCTGCATTTATATTTAGTATCAACTGTTTCAGCATTAGAATGAATGTGATATATCTTATAAATGAAGAACTACTGTTGGAATATTTCTTTTACAGGTAATTCAATCACAAAATATGTTCATATCCTTGTGTTCATTAAGATCAGAAATATACTTTATTAGATTAGAATATTTAAAACAATACTTCTTACAGCCACAATAACATGCATACATAAAAAAGCAGAAAATAAAGTGATAGTATTTAAAAAATATAATGAGTCACCAATTATTTCAGTTTTAGGGGGCTGCTTATGGACTAACTTGCGATGTAAGAAAATAAGTACCAATTAATTAGAATCTGTGACAGCATTCGATACCATTTCTTTGATCTTTCACAAGTAGCTGACAACAAAGCACACATACTCACAATGCTTTAGTTTCAGTCAAGTGATCAGCAAAACATGATCATCTCATTTAAATAACAGAAGCTGGTAAAATACAGCTATCTTTTATAGCATTAAGCAAAGATTTGAATTCAGATGACAGCATCTGGAATTTATAGAACAGATAACTTGGAGACATTTACATCAAATGGATAACTTGAGTTAAACTTAAATGTGGATGAAGCCACAGGTCAAAGGCTAGAATAAATTCCACAATAACTCCCCTGATTAACCATTGGTACTCTGGCTATTTAACCACAACTATAACATTGCTCTGTGAATAGTGTCACACAAACATCTGGGTGGAAAGACACACTGTGGATAGTTCACAAACAGAAGATGCATTTGTTTCAATGATATCAAAATTCAGAGGAAGCATAGAGCAAAAAAAGCAAGTGATGTGTACAGGCCAGAATTGAGACTTCTGTATACACAGCTACCACATCTTTTAGAGACGGAGTGTTGAGATTCCTTCTGTACATGTGTATATATATATTTGAGACTTATTAAAAGGAATAGCTATTTGTCTGTTAAAATGGGAGATGCTTGAAATATACTCAGCTATATATACAGTGACATGAACAGTCTTTTTTTAATACAACTTCACAATGGCATCACTATATACACACATTGAAAAAGTTTTTCTAACATTATCATCTTTAACCTACAAGATAAGGGACTGCCTTGCCTGTATATTTTCTTTATAGCTCCAAGTATTTTGACCTAGTATGTTATGTGATTCTCTTCTAGGAGGCAAACTGTTAAAGAGGAAGCAGAAATTTAACTATAGTGATGTTCTAGTTTAATGGAGAGCTTGCTCAAGCATGGAGTTAAATCCCACCTCTAATTAACAATTTAAATTGAACCCACACCTAAGTCCCCTGTGCAGGGAAGACTCTTAGAAGACAACTGTAGACAGACACTTTGAATTTCTCAGGTGATATGGACCAGATGATGGGGACAACCATGGGTCTGGGTGCTGCAGTGGCAGTGGTCCCCAGCCTCTGCTGACTCTGAGACTATTCTCTGGGTCTGTGCCTGTGCCAGCAACGGCAGAGATGACTTGACAGCAGAGATTAGCAAGTCCCAGTGTTTGGGCCTCAGTCCTGGCACTGTTTAATTTTCTAGTTTAGACTTAGCTCATGTGCATGCATGTGAAACTGGCAGTTATTTTTTGGCATCCAAAAGTTTTAAGACCTTTAAATCTATTTCATGTCTGATTATTTGTGTTTCTCCCACTTCCAAGGAACAAGCATGCTCTACAAAATAATAATAATAATAAAAAAGTCTCAGGAAACTCTGAGATTTGGCTGCCTAGAGATACAGAAAAGTGTGTTGCTTTTCTACTTAGTGGTATGTGTCATCTTTTTTTTTTTTTTTAATTTATTTTACTTTTTTTCATGATTCAGTGTGTGTCTCTAATGTCCTAGAAACAAACACACTCCTCTTATACAGCAGACTGTAACATATAGGCCATGAGTTCTCTCAGATTTTGGATTGTGAACTGGTGAACACCCTGCATTAAAAATATGATTTATCATATCCTCCCTCACTCTGATTGTGAGAGCTCCAAGGACAGAAGACAGATGCTCCTGGGGACAGTCACTCAATGTAAAGTGAGAGATGGTATCAGTCCTGTGTGGTGCCTCCTCCCATTGTTTCTGTAGTCAGCTCTGAAAGTCCTCCCTTGATTGTGTGGAGCACACTGTCATGCAGGGCATACGTACAGGAGAAATGTGTGTACAAGGACTGCTGGTACAGTAAGCTGAGTTCATGCAGGGTTCAGAAATAAGTACAACCTCCATGGCATGGGGTGAGGGTCCTGAGCACCAGCACTTAGCTGGCCACTCGAGGACAGGCACGGAGAAGAGACAGCTTTTAGAGAAGTGATGTCAAGCTGGAAGAAGTCTGGGAAGAGTCTCCTCCAGGCAACCCTTCTGAAAGCCTCTAGGTTCTCCCTTTTCTCTCAGGAAGAGCTTTTGGACACAGCCCTCCCTGAACTACCCTGTTTCATTCCATCTTCATCACCCTGATTGTCCTGATATTTTTTTCCCCATACTGGGCCTGATCCTGACCCCACCCACGGGCCAGTGAGCCATCCTGCCTTGGCCCATTCCCAACTCCAGCTCCAGCCATGTGGTCCCACAGGTGATTAGTCAGTATTCAGCAACGCGTTAGTGCTGCTCCAGTCACACTCAGGTTGAAACTGCCTCCACCTCTCTTCAGGAAATGTGTTCCTGTCTTTCCCTCCTACTTGGGTTCAACCAAACCTAGACTATTTTTGTGAAGAGATGGCTTGTTTCAAGAAAAAGAATCTTCTTGCACACTCTCCTGTGGCCTGGCAAGTGAAGCCATCTTTTCTATCTAGAGTGACCATGTCATGTCAAATCAAAAGTTAATCTTGCACAGCATCCCTTTCCTATCATCGGCCAACAACAATGCCACAGGGAGACACGGCTGTATAAAATATAACTTGTTTGATACAGCTTATTTCCTAAGCTTTAAATCATCAGTGGTTTAGTGGCTCTTTGAGACTTGACATATCTGAAACAGTGAGATTGCAGCTTGCAGGGAGATTACAAAATCACGTAATGTATTTATCTTAGATGTGGCTTAAGGATGGAGAGGATCTGTGGCACAGTTTCGTGCAAACACAGCCCTCAACTTTGTTAAGCTTCTCCAGTTAAAATAATACGTTTTGCCACTTGTTTCAAGAATTTCTTGTTTTGGCTTATCTTAGCCCTGTTCCAAACTGATTTAGATTAAATAACTGTAAACTTAGCTTAAGCAAAAGTCTTTTCACATTGGATTAACCAAGCTAGTTGGAAATTATAATTTAATTAAAAAGTAGCATTGTATACTTAGATAAAGCAAATGTGTAGCTGAGAGAACATGGCCTCAGGCACACACTAAAATACCCAGTTAATCACAGTAGCAAGGTAACTAGCTCAGCTCTCGGTCCTAATGTGAATTAGTCTATCAGTTCTCATACTTGATCAAATCAAAACATCACATTAGTTTTTAGTCACAGAATATAACAGGGTCACAAACTACCCATCAACAATACACCAAGGACTTGTTCTGAAAACATTAAGTACACCTACTTAAAGCAATGTGGAAGGTAAACGCATCCTACCACTGCAGGTACATTTTCCCTTTCCTCAAAATAATGTATTTTTTAGAGGAAAGAAAAAAAAATCAGATAATTTCCTATATTGGAAAATAACTTTAAGATCATTAAGTCCAATCATTAAGATAACAGTGACAAGACCTTGACTAAACTATATCCCTAAGCAACTAAACCGTATCCCTAAAACAGGAAGACTGAAGCTTACTGCACAGTACTACACCACACTTCAGTTTTCCTCATGAAAACTCTTTTTTTTTTTACTGTTAACGCATGTAACTATTCACATGAATACACCAACATAGATGAAGCAGCACAGGCTAATTCCCACTTCAGAGACCTTTCACGTCAAATAAGAGATGGCTTATGCTTTCATTCTGAAACTTGAAAATGCCATGCTGAAAAACTAAGCAGTCTCATCATCACATTAACAGTCAATTCAGCCTTTCCTGGACCCGTTGCCATTCCTTAAGGTCATTTACAGCAGTAATAATGCTAGATACTCATCCAAGCCAATGTTCAGCTAAATCTATAATACAGAATCCACTGTTCTGTAGATTCACAAGCAATACAGGTTTCCATTCCTTGAAAAGGACAAACCATTCCAAGAAATTGGTTTGATACTCAAGGATCAGCATTAAAATGGTACTACTGTGCTTCCAGTGAAGCACTTAAAAAAATATTTTATTTTTTCATTAATGATAAAATCATTCTTATTCTCCCTGCCAGTTACTAAATGTAAGTATGTAGTTGTTAAACAATTTTAATTTCATAATCTAAAGTACATTAGCTGAAAGCAAATATTGCAAAATATTTATTTTAATATTATTTTGAAGTTTAAAGACATTCATTTTCAATAAGTTCATGCATATTTTGTACTTTCTTTCTGTGAATATTCAAATGAATGTCTTGACAGGCAATAACATTGAGAATTTAAAGAATTTTTATTTTTAAACATGAAAATTTGTTGGAAACTTAGGTTTAGAAATTATGTTCACTCCATAAGGGAAAGCATAACACATTCACTCTTTCATTCATATAAATACAGTTCCAAATACCAGACACTGAAATTTTATAGCAAGCTTCTAAAAACAGATCTGCTAAATGAGAACTCTTCCTAGAACTTTCAGTGTTAATTCTATCAAGCCCTCTTGACAAAATTGAGAGCTTCTTTTTAAAATTTATGGATATAAAAAGGATTTGAGAATCTTTTTTAAAGGTTTTGGTTTTGTTTTGTTTTTTTTTTTCTGAGATATTCATAATTCTTGGAGCAAGATTGCCTTTTTTATCTTGCCTGTTCTTATATAGCATTTGGATTATTTTTAATGACTATAATTCATCTGTTAATTAAGAAAGCACTTCTTAAAAAATAACTAACCCTATAGAAAATAATCACAAAACAAGTATGTACTTCAACAGAAACAAATGTAGGTCTCCTAACCCCTGTCCAAAACCAAGACATGAACCCATCTTTCTACATAGAACTGGCCACAAGCAAGGATTAGTCCCTTTTCCACAGCACTTACACTGTAAGCCAAGGTGGTTAAAGGAAAGGAGGATAGGAAAGATGAAGAGAAGAGAATGGCTTACCTGGTGTCACTTTCTGAGGAATGGGGAAAAGACAGAACTGAACTGATATTTGAAGAGGTGTAATACTTCTCACTAAGTAGGGTTATGTGCAATACATATCTGAGCTCTTCTTTCCATGTTCCTTTTATAGTGATTGAAGTCATTACAGATCATGTAGTAGACAGTGTAATTCAGTTCATTTTAGGTTCATATATCATCGGCTGTACTCACTGGATCTCCACCAACAATAAGAAAATCCAAAGGAATGTATACTACTCTTCCAGAGACTACAAATTAAGTGAGATGAATCTTACCCAGTGAGGTGTTCAGTCTATCCTTTAGTCCACATTGTCTTTCAAATACAGAAATCTGTAGTAGATGTACTACAAGAGCTACATGCTAACATAACATGTGTTCTTTTATCAGCTGTGAAATATGGACACTTCTGCTGCACAACATGTGGGCAATAAATGGTTATCTGTAGGCAGCAAGATGCATGTTCTGGTTACACCCAGCTTAATACCAATAGATAATGGAATAGGTGCAGCAGAGATTTAGCTAGAACTTCAGAAGACTTTCATGGAACTGGCAAGACAAATATTTCTTGTATTAAAAAAGATAATACAAATACATTAACAACAAAAATGGACCCAAGGAGAATCTCCATCCCTTAATCTCCATCCAATAAGGATTGGATGTGAAGGGGAATACTGCCACCAAGGATGAGGAAAACACTGAGGTACTAAGTGCCTTCTTTGCCTCAGTCTTTAATAGTTAGACCAGTTATCCTCTGGGCACTCAGTCCCCTGAACTGGATGACAGATTGAGAGCAGAATAACCTCCTCATAATCCATAAGGAAGTGGTTAATGACCTGCTATGCAACCCAGACACCCACAAGTCTATCAGGCTGGATAGGATCCACCTGAGAGTCTGACAGAGGTGTTGGAGGAGCTTGCCAAGCCACTCTCCATCATTTATCAGCAGTCCTGTTAAGAGGGGAAGTCCTGGACAACTGGAGGCTTGGCATTGTGATGCCCATCTACAAGAAGGGCCAGAAGGAGGATCTGAGGAACTAAAGGCCTGTCAGCCTGACCACAGTGACAGGGAATATTATGGAGAGGTTCATCTTGGGTATGCTCATACGGCAAGTGTAGGGCAACCAGGAGATCTGGACCAGAAAACATGGGTTCATGAAGAGCAGGTCCAGATCTCCTTCTGTGACCAGGTGACCCATCTAGTGGATCAGGAAAAAGCTGTGGATATGGTCTATTTGGACTTTAGTAAAGCATTTGACACAGTCTCCCATGGCATTCTGCTGGAGAAGATGGAGGCTCATGGCTTAGACAAGTGTACTCTTCACTGGGTTAATAACTGTCTTGGTGGCTGAGCTCAGAGAGTTGTGATAAACACAGTTAAACCCAGTTGGTGACTGGTCACCACTGGTGTTCTCCAGAGCTCAGTGCTGGGGCCAGTCCTGCTCAACATCTTCATCAATGATTTGGACAAGGGGATTGAGTGCAGCCTTAGTAGAGTTGCAGACAACATGAAATTAAAGGGGAGTATTGATCTGCTTGAAGGTAAGAAAGCTCTGCAGAGAGATCTGTACAGGCTGGATCAATGGGTTGAGGTCAACTATATGAGGTTTAACAAGGCCAAGTTCCGGGTCCTGCACTTTGGTTGCAACAATCCCAAACAATGCTACAGATTTGAGGATGAATGGCTGGAAAAGCTGCCTGGCAGAAAAGGACCTGGAGGTGCTGGTGAACGGCCAGATGAACATGAGCCAGTGGCATGCTCAGGTGTTCAAGAAGGCCATCGGCATCCTGGACTGCATCAGAAATGGCGTGGCCAGCAGAAGCAAGGAAGTGATTGTGCCCCTGTACTCAGTGCTGGTGAGATTACTTCTCACACACTGTGTCCAGTTTTGAGCACCACAGTATAAGAAAGACATTGAAGTGCTGGAATGGGTCCAGAGAAGGGCAACAAAGATGGTGAGGGGATTGGAGAACATGTTATATGGGGAGTGACTGAGGCAGATGGGATTGTTTAGTCTGGAGAAGAGGAGGCTGAGAGGAAACATTATTGCTCTCTACAGATACCTGAAAGGAGGCTGTAGTGAGGTTGCTGTTGACCTCTTGTCCCTAATATATAGTGATAGAACAAGAGGAAGTGGCCACAAGTTGCACCAGGGCAAGTTCAGATTAGATATTAGGAAGAATTACTTTACTGAAAGAGTAGTTAAGCATTGGAACAGGCTGCCCAGGGAGGTGGTGGAGTCACTATCCCTGGAGGTATTCAAAAAACAGGTGGATGTGGTGCTTCAGGACATGGTCTAGTTGTCATGGATGGGTTGGATTGAAGGTTGGGCTTGATGATCTTTGAGATTTTTCAACCTTAACAATTCTATGATTATATAATATGACCAGAAGAATCTCAATAAATTATAGCCCCAAATGCAGACAGTGAGGCCATGTTTCTGAGCAGCTTTAAAAAGACCTCCATAACATACCTTCTGGCAAGCCTTGTCTCAGTGCTGCTGCCTCCATCTGGTCTCTTCTCAAAAGCTCTACTGAGAAAAATGAGACACGTTCAGAATGGTTTGAATGGTTTGCTCAAGATTGCACAAGGCAGTTTTTAAAAGAGGGAACATCAGAGTTGCCTTATAAAAGGAATCCCTGGCAATCTTAGTGAAAATGAGAGTATTTCCCATTTGGTGTTGCATGTTGTGCTTCTTGAAAAGCTAGCAGTCCAGCAGCTGAGGCTGAAGGTAAGATGAGGAGCTGCTAACAACTTTTCTGTACTCATAAAAAATCAACAGCTTCTCACATCAATACTTGTGAGTCATACTCTTAATGACCCATTTGCATTTGCTGCTACTGATATAGTATGAACATTACTTTTATATCACATTAGCACGTTAATACAGCAGTGGTCAAATATAGCTGTTCACACTGATACAGCTATCTGTGCTATATAATACTGTAAAGTATTATAAAATTACATATACACTATAAAAAAGTCACCTAGAACATTATATGATGCTACTTTGGCCTAAATAATTCACTTTTCATGAAGCAGAAAATGAAGAAGGAAGAAAAACCACTGCACATAACAAGGAACAGATAGAGCACGTTCTGAGAAACAGGATGGTTTAGTACATAAGCTGTTTACATAAAAAAAATAAAAAATTATGAAATGGCCTACAGCCTTTCCACCTGAAAGAGAGAGAACAAAACAGGGAACATGACAGAGGCCTGGAAGCCCAGAGTAGTTGTAGACCATCAGAGTTTTTCTGCTGCATTGCTTTCAAAAGAGGAACTAAGCATCCCAACAACCAAGATGAAATATTTCTTAAAGTGGTCCATAAGTAAGTGTGTGCCTCCATTGAACAGGGTGTAACAGATGTTACATAAATCACATGGTTTTTGAAAGTAAAACTGAATGAAAAAGAAAAATCTTTCAGGGATGATCACTACGTACACACATACAGAATTCCCACATTTTTACCTTTAGAAGCTCCTGACTATCAAAGTGATAGAGGGTGGAAGAATATCCTAAGGAAATATCTCTGCTTATTCTGTTCCTTAAACTTTTTACAATACAGTAATTTTTGGTCTCTGTAGAAGAAAGGAGGGGTTTAGACTGATCTAGAATGACTAGTGTTTATGAAAGTGCATTGCATTAAGACACAACAGCTGTAATTCCCAGTTTCTGGATCTGGCAAAACTTTTAGCAGGTCCATTCACTGGCACAAATGGTGTGGGTTTTTTTTCATACTAAGTGTCTTGCAATGTGTCCTGTTTTGAGCTAGAACAGAACTAATTCTGTTCAGTGATTTTATTTTCATCCAAGTCTCTTTTAACTGCACTTTCTGAAGTTAACAGTATTTTTTTGTCTGCTTCTAGCAGTGATAACGCTTGATGTTTATAGTTACTACCAAGGATTGACACACAGAAAGGGTCTTGTTTATATTTCCTTCTGTGAAGACCAAGGCCACTGCTAAATCTTGTGTACCATGTTGGGTCTGTAGAAAGTGAAAGGCTGTGTCTGCAGGGAGGAGCAGACAGGATAGGTGACCTTAAACTGACCAACAAGGTATTCCATCCCATATGAGTCATATTCAGCATAAAGATGAGGCATCACGAGGATTAAGTGCTGTCTGTTCTGCCTTCAGTGACACTGAATCCAGTTCCAGAATCCAGCTCCTGGACCTGAATCTGGTTCCCAGCTGATGCTGAGTCCATTCTGGGACTTCCCCAGTGCCTGCTTCACAGCATCTGTGACAGTGATTCAATTTCCAGCAGGGGGCTTGGGATTGATATTGATTTTGTATATATTTGTATATATTTCACTTTGTTATTATTATTCTCATTAGACCTGATTTAGTTTTCTTTTCTAAATCACAAATCTCTCTCCCTTATTCCCTTTTACTTCTCCTTTGTGAAGGGAGAGATGTTAGTCCAGTGGCCAGCCCTAACCCTTGACAGAATGAAATGGCTGGTTGCTATTTGTAAACCAGAAAATCAGTCACCATTACCTCAGTTGCAAGTTTTGCAGTAAAATACTTCCCTACCTCTCTGACATATTGGTGAACTACAGACTGCAAAGCTCTCAGACACACTCAAGAGTCCAGACCTTGGGCAGAAAAACACAAATCTTATAAAACAGGTAGGTATATTATGTTCTGCTTCATCCTATCCCATGCTGTGTGTGCTTACCCACAAGGAGGTAAGCTATGAGTGCTCCTAGTGGAATCACTTAGCATTTGTGCAACAGAGAGTAGATTTCTGTGTTAAGATGGCAATATCCTGGGATAAGAAATCCTATTTTCACTCTTCACAGTATTTAGAGGATGCAACTGGCAGAAGATAAAATGATTAATTTCACCAAGTTAACCTGATTCTGTGAGGAATTTACTCTATCAGATGTTGAGCATTTTGTTCCTGCTCAGGGAGAGTTTTGAAGGATATCCTTTAAACTTTAAATATTCAATCACAGAGGTTGTGACAAACTCTAAGTAGAGAAGTACCTGGTAAACAGTCCTTAGTGCTAAATGACAGGTAGCCTGGCTTTCACCACAAAGGTAATTACTTATCTACCTTTTTGGCTACAAAAGCTCTTAGGCAACTCTTGATCTTTTTGTATGCTTTTAGCCTTCAGAAAATTCTTGCCTCCCAGCAGCTTCCTTGAATTATCCCTAATGAATGGATCAGTTTTGTATTCCTAAGTCAGGAAAGACCAGCTCTTCTTCAAAGAGCTGGTTACAGTGACTACTACAGTTACAGTGACTACTTCCATTTCCCCTGGGCTCTGACTAGATGAAGATTGTTTTTACATTTCTTAGCTCTATAAAACATTAGTCCTATCACATCTTGCCTTGACAACAACCAGTAAGAAAATGAGAGATGTGCTAAAGACCTTTTATATTGCTGGTGAAATGACAGTGAGTTAAACAGATTCTGAGACGTTACACAGCATGCAATCATAGCTTAAGTACTGGAATTAGAGTTGTTTATTTTTGCAGTACACGTGCAACACACAATACACATCCTGTTCACAAAACCACTTGAGTAAATATGCACGGTCATTTTAGCATATTGTGTACTCTGTAGGAATAGTCTTACTACTTACTACCACAGCTGTAGTAGACAGTGTTTTGCCTGCAAGCATGGAAGAAATAAGAACCTGGTATGCTAATTATGCCAAGGGATACTAAGCCATTAAACTATTTCTGGTAGACCCAGCCTATACTATTCAGTGCAATTATGTAAAACAGTGAAATGGTAATTAGTGACAAAGCTTAGTACATGCAAGCCTTACAACATGACTCACATAACTGGAGATAAGATTTCATTAGTCTGTAATTGACCATTAAAGCATGAAATTTTTACAACACTTTCACCTTACTGAGATTATTCTTGCCACTTCACTATCAAAAGTCAGTTGCTCTAATGCTATAACGCTATGTCAGAAAAACTGCAGTAAGAGTTTTCATAGCAGTCAACCAGACCACGTTTAAGGTTAAAACAACATATAGTGACATTAGATGATTCCATTCAAAACTACATTTTTATGCAGTTTTATGGAATCAGTGATGGGGATGTTCACTTCAAAAAAAAAGTAAAACCAACAAACAATTGAAAAACAAACAGTATGAGAAACGAGCAGATGAATGAAAGAATAATGGGAAAAAAGGGAGAAAAAGAGGAAAGGAAGCAGGGAGGGAGAAGGAAAGAAGGAAGAGGGGAAAGCAGGAAAGAAGGCAGGAAGGCAGGAAGGAAGGGTGGGTTACATTCATGTCTTTATCTGTATGGCAGTTCAGAAGACCAAAGTCCTGAATTAATTCAGTGTTCCCAGTCAATGAACACTGCAACCTCATGTCATTGACAAAAATGATCAATTTTATTTCACACATATGCAAAGGGGAAAAAATCAAAAGACATCCCACCTCTTGTATACAACATTTTAGCACAGTGCATATGCTATAAATATTTAAAATAAAAACAACAATAATTGGACAAATATTCATATAAATTTTGATCATAACCATGTGCAAAGGGTACCTGGTTAATTGTGTATATTTAGTTGGAGGGACAAGTAGTTCAAGTAGTTGACACCAGTGCATTTTATAACTGTTCTCCTTATAGGTGTTAGACAGAAATTTTACTCTGATAATAAATCTGGATTTTACCACACATCTTCACACTGAGTAGTGCTTTGTCCTCTGCAAATTAAAACCGGTAAATCATCAGTCATATTCTAATGGCTTTGAATGGGTTTTGGATTTGGCCTTCTACAAAAGTCTCACTAACAGCAATACGTTTTTTTGCATAGTAAAGGTTTTACTCAGTATAAAAAATATTTAAATTTATCATTATCATACCTTATTCTTAGCCTATTTTAAGTACGGTTTTTGTCTGAAATGACTAAGGTGTGCTATTCTTAATGGGACTTCCTCCCTCTGCCTCTGTGTCTTGCCTGTATCCTTCCTGCATAGTATAAGGTCTGGTTTGAATGAGGTGGTGCTGTCATTCAGTGTGAGTGGTATTTCACACTGACTTTAAATTTATACCCATGTAAAATGTGCCACAATAGGTAGCACGCAAAAAGTGCTAGAACAGAGGCCTGTGGCTTGAAGCTACCACCCGTGATAGAAAGAGTAAAGCTAGAAATAGTCTCAGGAAGGAAGAGGCACTTTCACTGGATGCAGAGTGAATGCCTGAGAAATGTCATGCTGCAGTTCTTACTTTCTTCTGATCCTGGTCAATGACTAGTTGAGTGTAGTATCTAAATCCTTCTAACGTGTATCTTTTGTAGATGAAAATGCAAATAGGAAATGCCCCTGTGAGACAGTTTGACAAATTTTTTCAAAGTGGCTTGCACAGTATTGCATGTGCAGAGGTTTTGCCCCAAAACACATGTATCCCACCACACAGAGATGGAGGTTCACTTCCTCAGTTCCTTCAAAGTCTGTTCTGTACAGCTCAGCCAGTACCACATCAATTTTAATGGGTTGACTTCTATGATCCAAGTAGAATTTTGTTTCATACCTAACTTCAGAGACATAAGTTAGATCCACATTTTGATTCCATTCAACCTACACAACATAAAAGAATCTGGTCCAGTTTTCTGCTTTGCTCAGAACATATATGCTGTAAACAACAGACAAGCTACATCACAGTAGGATTTGGTTTGCTTGTGTTCTTGCCTAAACTGGCATTTTTATTGAAAGACAAAAAAAAAATGACAACTGACTTGCATGTACAGGGGAGACAGGTATTATAAAGAATCAAGAGATATTTATTAAGAAAAGGTGCTATAAATATTTATATAATTAATATAAGGGGGTTTTCCACTATGATTAATTTGTTTTTCAGGATAGACAAAATAGTCTTTTAGTGATGCTCTTTCAAAGAGTAGACAGAAATCTGTACTAGCTGCAGGAGACAGAAGTGTATATATATATGTAGAAATCAAAAACAAATAAACAAACAAACAAAACCAAAAACAAACCAAACAAGCGGATTTGCTTGGTGCTTTGGTAACAAAACTGTGTAATATACAAGATGATTCATGTGTGCAACTGAAAAGCAAATGATAAATGACAGACAATGGGAGGAAGTTTTTTAGTGACACTTGGTAAGGACTGGTCTTAACTACTGTATCATAAAAAATAATAATTACTGCTCTCAAACAAAAAGAAAACAGCATGTTGATAAATTCATGATTGATTTCACATTAGGAGGTACATGTTAGGACAGAGAAATGACGCACAAGATCCACAGACACTAACAAAACAGAGTGACTGATAAATACGTGTTAGCACTTCTCAGGGAAAAGAATCAGAAATACATAATATTCAGTGGTAACAGAAATCTGGAAAATAATGCTCTCAACAAGTTAGTGAACAGCAATTATATGCAAAATATTGTTTAAAAAAGTAATGAAAATGCTGCAGATTGGCATGGCATGCACAGACATCTGATCACAGAATACAGCACTTCCATGTGGCTCCTGCCCAACCTTACATAAAGTTCTATATTATACCCTCATCCCACCATTCTAATGAAAAGTTGAAGTCTGATGGGTTTTTCACTAACAAAAGGAAATTGCAAGTCAAAAAAAAAAAGGAATATGCAGCAGTTCATATCACAGCCATAGCATCAGTATTAAGATCTTCATCAATCATACACTGGGACTGAGTGCACCCCCTGCAAGTTTACAGATGACACCAAGATGAGTGGTACAGCAGTCACACCCAAGGGATGGGATGCCATCGAGAGGGACATGGACAAGTTTGAGAACTGGGACCCTGTGAACTTCATGAGGTTCAACAAGTCCAAGTGCAAAGTCCTGCACCTGAGTTGGGGCAATCCTCAGTATCAATACAGGCTCAGGGATGATGGGATTGAGAGCAGCTCTGAAGAGAAGGACTTGGGGGTACTGGTGGATGAAAAGCTGGACGTGAGCCTGCAAGGTGTGCTTGCAATCCAGAAAGCCAACTGTATCCTGGACTGCATCAAAAGAAGCATGACCAGCAGGTTGAGAGAGATGACTCTGCTGCTCTGCTCCACTCTGGTGAGACCCCACCTGAAGTACTGTGTTCAGCTCTGTGAGTCCTCAGCACAAGAAGAGCATGAGCCTGTTGGAGTGGGTCCAGAGGAGGGACACAAAAATGATCAGAAGGCCAGAACACCTCTCCTATGAGGAAAGGCTGAGATAGTTGGGGTTCTTTAGAGAAAAGGCAGCTCTGGGGAGACCTTATTGAAGCCATTCAGTACTTAAAGAGGGCCTATAAGAAAGTTGTCTTTTCTTAAAATTGGGTATTTCCAGTCACCAAATCAAACCAAATCTTATCCCAATCCCTTCAGAGCTATTCCTGTCCATGCCTCACTTTTTTCTAACTACTGGGGGGGGGGACGGGGACACACTGCTTCCTATGAGCCCCTAGAGAATTCCTGCTGTTTTCTGCAGTTTCTTGGCTATGATAATTCCAGAATAATTGTTTTTCCCTCTGCAGTGTCTTGCAAAATCACTTTGTCTGGGAAAATGTATTAAAATTTAGCACCATGGTATATAGATTATCTTTTTGCATAAACTCAATTGTATTTACAACACAAATCTTAAAACCAGATTCACTGGCAAGGGGCTGTTATTATGGAGTCTACCTTTCAAATTTAAACAAGTTCTGAGCACTTAACTTACCTTGTGCAAGACAGCCTTAGCAAACTAAATATGTTTTAAAATTTGCTAGTCTCAAATCACAAAGACATTTTCATGTTAGAGAAGATTATAATAATTTTCTTTAATACAATATGATTTTTTTCCAGTTTAAGTTAATCAAGTGAGTCAGACTCTTCTGCTCCCTTTGGAGCACCACAGGAGAGGTTGCTGCAAGTTTTTATCTTTTTTCCCAAGTATAACTAATACTGAGTACTGTTTAACACCCTTTCTAATTGACATTCTAAACCCATCAAAAGAAATGTTTGTTGGTTGGGTTCTTTTGAGACAGTAAGCGGCTATCAATATCATGGGTGCTAGTCCCAGAGACTTGTTCCACAGAGCTGAATCTTCAAAACCCAAACAAATCTTCCTATCATCCTGCCATCCAGGGGCTATACTGGCCTTCAAGTCCAGCCAAAGATACTTTCAAGCCTCATAAGCTTTCCCAAAGTATTTTAAGAGTTATTGCTGAGGATCTCATGTCCTCTCTACAAATTTGGTATATGCATCATTTTAAACTCAAAGGGTACTTTCAATTCTTTCATTTCATTGCTATATGATTTTTTTATTGTGTTTGGAAAAGGTATGTAGTCAAATGGTACTAAGATATTAATGACAAAGCCATATCACAGTCACTCTGGGAAAGAAGCTCTGTTTAGCTACACAGGATATCTAACATCTGTATATCTGATATCTACATCTGTAGGACTTGTACTTGCATCTGAGGACTTGGGGATATCACCACACTGCCAATATTAAATATGGTAGTAATTTAATTAGTAGTGATAGTAGGAAGTAGCACCAAAAGAACCTTTGAATAAAAAGGCTTGGTACCTTTCTATATCTAACTGTAGTTGAATGTCATTTGGAAGATTTGAGAAATTTGCTTCAAGCTTATGTTTCCAAATGGAATCGTATGTCATAGTGAAGCCATGGTTTTAGTGAACAGCAATTGTGTGATCTTCTTGCTGAAACAGACTTACTAAACTTCCATGTTCTCTACCTGGCTCACATATTATTTGGCTCCCCTGCACTTCTGACCAATATTACTTGCTGAGGTACTTAGCATAGGAAGCAAAATCTGCAGCAGCTTTTACTTCAGTCCATCTGATTCACTATTAGCAGTCACAGCTACAGGTGAAGATTCTGGACTACAACCTGTAATTAATTCAAGCTTTACAGTCACCATTAAAATAGGCAAAAAGTTACCATACTTTTACCAGAAAGGTATGAGGTAAATGGTTGTACAGGGCTATTGGCCAACAAATGTTAAAAATTTTGAAATGGATCTCTTTTAAAAATATATTTTGAAAAGAACATTAAGGTCCCTCAGGTCATAAATCCCCTAGTCTCCCCTGTGTGGTCCTTCACCATAAATTAAGCACTTCTTATAAAAGAACCTATGAATTAAAGCAATTTAAAGCATAAAATGTAGGTTTGATTACTAGTTCTTGATATCCTAATCACAGTAACAATGAGGTTAGAGTGTTGGTAATGTTTTCTGGGACTAATTAAAGCCATGAATTATTTAACTGTCTAATAAATAAACAGGTCACATTAGCTTTCTCTTATTATTACAACTTGTATCTATTATAAAACCTTTCCTCTCAAAAGTGTAATCACTGAGCAGAGCTCTTTCCTGTGGAAGGTGGTGTATGACAGTATAGCTTTTGATCAGAAATCAGGAAACAAAATACCTTACAAAATCCTGAAACACAGGGATAGCTCTTACATTGCTCATTTCTGGAGCTTTCTTCTGGAAAAACAAAACAAAACAAACAAAAACGAACTCAAAAACTTGAATTATAAACTGCAAAAATGGCTCATCATTTTAGGTTGTCCTTTTCATAACGGCATTACTTATTATCTGGAAATATGTAATTACTTTGTTTTAAATTGAGTTTGCATTAATTTTTGAATTTTTATGAGCTATCAAGTTGCTTCATAGGAATTGTAATTCCCAGTCCTTTATGGCACTAGACCACTTTCTGAATCATGCATCTTAGAATATCTATCTAGGGAAGACATTAAAGTGACTCATGCACATGAAGTTTATCAGTTGAAGCTATTTCTGACAAATATATATATATATTTAAAATTGTCCTGCCCTATTTAAAAGATTAGGATTTGGACTAGAAGCATACATTGTGGCCAACAGGTTCTGCTGTGCTAGAAGCAGAAGGCATTTGACAATTCCACAATGCACTGTTTCTTACATAGCCACTTTTTAAAGGTATATTTCTACTTCAGGAAGAAAACACCCAGCAGAAAAATGGCACAGCATCAAGCACTTACCCAGTCTGACCTGAAAAAGGCATTTTTTAAACAGAAAACTGTGCTGCAAGGAGAAAAAGGACAAATGTGCTTGGCTTGAGGAGAGGGACCTCTTCCACAAGGAACTAATTTATTCTTCCTCAGTACCATACTGTGATCTGAGTTCATGCCTTCAAAACAAGGCAGTCTGTACAAAATTGTGAGATATGACAACCTTTTTACAGATCTGCTGCAACATAGGAAGAAGTAAAAATCTAGCCTGGGAAAAGCGAACTATATGGGGGGTAGGGGGAAGCAGTTCTAAACAGCATTACTGGTTTTCAAGAATATTTGGAAACTCATCCATCCAAAACAGTAAAATACATCATGTTATACTAATTTTCAAATGTTCACAATTATTTGTATTATTTTACTAATTAAGGGACAGCCTATAGGCACATTGTGACATGGATTTTTATTGTTTATCACACTATTCCTACCTTGCACATTCAAGAACTACAAGCTATATGTCCTTGTTCTCTTGTTTTAATCCACTACAACCAGAAAAATCTCTGCTAAGCAACCACTCTTCTTCCAGTTAACTTGTGGAGGCTATAAATGGCAGAAGGGAGGAGACCAGATCTGCCCGCTTCTGTCACAAATTTTCTAGTTTCTGAAGGCTGCTGGGGATACTGTCTCTGGCCCATCTCACCCTTCTCCTGTTTAAAACACTGATTAAAAGGCACCAACCCTTATGAGAGACTTTATAAAATTAGGGTGTAATTTCTGAAAGCATTGAAGGATTTGGCTCAGTTCTGCTCCCACTGAAATGGAAGCTAAAACTTTTATTGAAATCAAGGGGAAACAATAATCTCTTTGGCAGCAGGTTTTAAAAATGCAGCTCCCCACAAGTTACACACATTACTGTAACACTAAAGATTTGAGGCATTTCTTTCAACACATTCGTATTCTTCCATTCACCTATATGTCTTGCAAATGGGAATACAGTCACTTATGCTTGTAGCTAAAACAGTGCCTATTTTGTCAGCTCAGCAGCTGAAGAGTAGGGCAATAACAGGTAAGATCAAAGGGCTTAAATAGCCTCTGCGGTCAGAATGACAAAATGCTTACAGCCTCAAATAGGATGTAGTCATTAGACTGGGGAAATGAACGATTTTGCTGAATGGGCACAATGGTAACTGATTTGGAATGAAACAATGGGCCTTCACCTCATTGCAAGATCAGGAAGATTTGCTAGGTACACAGGAACACTGCAGCTTCGTTTTGAAGTTAATATGGGATGAATAAAACAATGGGAGAAATGATCCAAGCAGGGCAACATTAGAGCAAGAGCATTGATGGGGTCAGGGTATTTTGACCTTTAGGGTTAATCAGATCAAAGGGTTTGCTGATTAGCAAAGTTGCTTTTTTTTCTTTTTTTTTAATTAGCGTAAAATTGGCATCTCCATGGTTATTCTTTTAGTTACCTTTGCAGGTAGACATTTTCTATACAGAGCAGAAAAAATAATTCATGACAAGCTCTTTGTAATTTGAGAAGAGACTGTGCATCTACCACAGGAAAACAAATCTGTGGAATGTGTTTTCTCAGGGAAGATACTAGTTCCTCCTATAACATAAATGTCTGAGCAAATGCCCACTGCAGTCAATGGAAAAGCTGCTTAATGGCTTCAGAGCAGTTTCTCACAGCCTTTAAAAGAAGCTACCTAGCTTATTTTATCAATTAACTAGGCCTGTCTTTCTGAATTAATTTCTTCATATTTAAAATATATGAGAACATAAAGTCATTGTTTTGACTGCAAATATTGTACCATAATAATAGGAGAGAGGAGGGATAAGAAAGTGCATTTTTATAAATTAATGTTCTACCATATCAACAGATCATACTTTGGTCTTTTTTACTTCTGAAGTCTGAGAGGTGGACTCACTTTGTTGTCTGTTGGCTTTGCAAGACGGTGAGAAGGTAGAATTAATAACTTCACTTACTAGAATGAGGCACCTCAATCCATATTTAGGCAAAGGGATTTAAAAGTGTTGCCCTAAACGACATGCCTATGGCCATCAAAATTTTCCATGTTGCTCTGCTTCTTTAGAGTTGCTTTAATTATCTTACATGTAGAAACTGCCCCAGTATAAACTTCAGTTCTCCTTCGCCAAGGAAAATTAGTGCAACCAAGGAATTAAAAAAAACCACTCAGTTACCTCCAAGTATTGCATTTCCTCCTTGGTTATTTGGAAGGTGTTTCAAGTTAGAACCAGTTGTCAAGGAAAAGATAGAGAAGATTTAGGCTAAGATTGGTGCTCTGAAGTCCTTCCTCTGCTGTTGTCTTGTTTTCTGGTAACTTGTGATCCTGAAACCTAATATAATTTCCTAATATTTCTCTGAATGACCTAGAACCTTGTCTTCTCTACATCTCCAAGTGACCTGTTCTCCTTCAGAAAATCCTGTCTATCAGTTAAAGATCCAGGTCCAAGGGATCTGTTTCAGGATCCTTGGCTTTCTAATGAAAAAACAACACTTTGGCAAGGAAATCTCAAAAGTCTGAATAAACTTAACATGCTTTTTTATTATTACTTGGTTAACAAACACATAAAACAGATGAAAAAAAGAGAAAATCTGTCAATTTCAGATTATGATTGTATCTTCATGTCTTCCAGATGTTATTCAGCATATGTTTTTTGCACATTTTACAGACAATTGCATCTGTGATTGCCTACTGCAAAAGAGAAAGGTATTTTCCCAGTCGTGTTTGTAATTGAAAGGTATCAGAGCATAAATTTTTCTTTTCAGAAAAGGGGTATTATTTATTGGAATAATAATGCATTCAGATTACCCTTGAACTGGTATTGTTAGAAGTCCAACATACTTTTGCCTTTCATCTAGAAGTGATTGCTATTTAGAGGCAGTCTAGATACTTGTTTCAAAAGACTGATCTATTCTACCAACCCATTGCTTTCAGATCTATACAGGCTTATATACAAGTAATGCCTATTAGTGGTCATGTGCCCATGGGGTTTTTGAAATACTCCTTGTTAGAAATATCTTCCAAATAAATTAGCTGTACAGGCCAACATATTATAAATATGCATTTCAAATGGCATTTCTCAAGTAGTTTGTCGTAGTTTGTCTTTGAGAATTACAGATTTATAAATCAAAATGGCAGTTGGAGAGAAAATTATGGAATAGAGAAGAAGTGAAAATGTAATAAATCTTTACTCAGATATTAAATGCATTTTAGCTATGTAAAGAAAATTATTTTTCTGTTGACTGTTTTCTTAGGATGTAGGAAAAGAGAAATAAAGCTTTCTCCTGTATTTGCCAAACATTTCCTACTACCTGCATTTTAAGAAGCAGGTAGGCATACTTCAAATATCTATCTTTATGAATTCTAGAATATTTTGTGAACTCAGAGCAAGTCATCTCCAGTAAAATTTGGTTTTACAGTATGCTTCCATTGGGAGAACTATACCAAATTTAACATCAGGAGATGACATCAAAAGATGCTCTGAACTGGGAAGTGTACATACACACTAAGAATTACCATAGTCTTTCTATATTAAACCAAAAAAAGCAAGCAGGCTTTTTCCAAAGAAGTTAGGAGAGCACTAAGCTTTATAGGAGAATCTCATAAAAGTTAATGTATCTATTCTGAAGAAAAAAAAAAAAAAGCTATTTGTTTCTGCTTTAGAGAAAGAGAAGACATTTATTTTAATGTCAATGTTAGTAATTTAATTTCTAAATTCTAAACCTCAAAGTTTAGCTACCAGTGACATAAAATTTTGGGGGAGCTGAGTCTCTAAATTTTTATGGTATTTAATAATTTGTGATAAATATTTGCTTTAAAATAATTTCCGCATTAGCTCTGTGATATTCAGTAAAGACATTGCAGCGGACCAAAGCAATTCAGATGTGCTGCTATGGGGGGTTGCCCAGGAGGACACTCCTCCTGGACACTCTTCCTAACCACTGTCCTCTTCCTGCTCAGGGGGACAGTGGTTAGAACATTTTTTGAGATCCTGTGATTGCTCTGAAAGATTTTGGAAAGCAGCCTATATGGAAAATATCTGGAACTCCCTCAGACTGGCATAATTTCAGACCTCATAGACCAAGAAGGCATTCAAAGCAAAACCAAGCTCCTGAAGGGATAATTTATATGGAAATTTTGCAGTCTTTGGTATTTAGGAACCTGGATTCTATCCATTGCTAACTTATTATTTTTTTCTTAATTTGCCCAGAAGGCTTATGAAATGCATTATAAACCCTACATTTAAGAAAAAAGATACTATTTTGTTCTCCTATAGTCATGCTGTCACTAAAGTATATGGCTCCCAAAAAGACCTCTGCAGTTGCACCCATCCTTGTTCTAGACAGGATTTATAAAGTAGGTCTATACAAAAGGAACAGCATGTTTAAAGAAAAAAATCAAGTTAAATGTGTAACTCAGGCTCCAGCTTGGCATCCACTGTGTTAGATCCTAAATCAGATGCTAGAACATACCTGGTGAACAGCTGCAGACTGCTGCTGAGTTATTGGAGACCTCCCACTTGGTTACTCTCTGTCTGATGGATCTATCTCTACACCCTAATTGTACACGAAGTGTCATGAAAGGGGAATTCCTGTGCTGAGAGGGGAGAGGTGGAGGTTTGCTTTGGGAAAGGACGATATGACTTGCTGTGCAGGCAGAATGGCTTAAGAAAGCACAACAGCATGAGTGCTGGTCAAATGAAAATCCCTTACACCAGGCAAGTAAGAAAATTAAAGTATTGGTGAGTTTAGCACATGTAAATATTTCAGGTTTATTTTGCCTTTTAAAGTCGCAATTATATGTAAGTGACAGATGATTTATTGATTTCAAAAGATGGATGTGCTAACAAAGTAACCTGTCCTTGGCATGACATACAAAACCTGAGAGAAAGTGTCTGAGGCAGAAAATCTCTGCTTCCTTCCTGCAGTACCCTGTATGACTACAGTTTCCATTACTGCTCTTGGAAGCCTAAAGGAAGCAACACACGTGACAAAAGCAGTATTGGGGGCAGGAATGCAAATCTCACGCCCCTGGCTACTGAAAGCATACTGGAGGAAATGATCACTCCAGCTTCTGTGCTTCACCCCAGGAGAAGCTGGTGCAGTGTAAAGGCTGAAGAAACGCGTGCTGCACAGCCACAAGGTGAGCGCAAGAGGAGGCAGGGAGGAAGCACCCACCCTGCAGTAATCAAAACTCTAGAAAAGCCTCTCCACTGCTGCCCTTTTCATCCCGCCCCAGACCTCAGCCGCACATTCTGCAGGAAACAAACAGCTCTGAAAATCAACCCCTTTAAAGAGCTCATGCTAAGCAGTCAAAATCAATTAGCACTCTCAAAGCAGGATGAATGATAATGGATACAGAATTGCCTTGGTACTCAGGGGACTGGGATTCAATTCTTACCTCTCAGACTTCCTCTGTGACCTTGAGCAAACGTATCTGTTGCTCTTTTCCTCTAAATCATGTTTTATATATTTCTACCTCACAGATTTTTTGCAAGGTGTATGAATCCTTTGATTGCAAAGGACTCAAATTCTATACTTCATGAATCTGTATAGAGTTTTGAAAATGTAAGCTTGTGTGATTTTCTCCTCTGGACACACAGAGCTAATTGCAGCATCTTTTGAAGCTTTATTACTATTCTCTAAAATGACCTATAAAAAGCATTTAAAGGTGCAATGAAATAAGGTGGTGTCAATAATTGTATTTTCTGTAAGACTATATGATAAGGAACAGGAAGGGAATTAATACTTTTTTTTTTTTTTAATTGAGACAGTGAATGTCCAAGACAACTAATCCTCATTTCTTTCAGAATCAGACACTGATTCACAGGTGTTTTTTATCATATCACCAGGGTGCAAATAGCAGGAAAAAAGTCAACCATACACCTAGGATAGTCAACTATTTTAAATGCAAAAATGACAGATATTTCAAAATCCATAAAAGATGAACAGCTTAGAAAATCACCTTCTATTCAGATGTGATGTTTGTAAAGATGCTTACTATAGTGGTAACTAAATATTAACACCTCTCGCTCTATATATATATATAAGGTAGCATCTTTCTCGATTTTGTGGTCAGGAAGTCCCAGATGTTTTCTAGGAAAAAAAAAAAGGTGTTCCATAGATTCATAACAAACTCTTGTAGCAATGTTTTCGAATATAAGGTATCTAAATACATTAGAAGGCATCTACACGTGTACATATGCACAGATATATGCAGTTTCAGATCTACACATAGCCAAAGGAAATGCACTAAATTCAGGGTTTGTGTCTTCATGCTCTTAGTTGAAGGGAAATTTCTTGCTGCTTAACCTTTGAGTTTGTTTTATTTTAAGACAGTTACACTTTTCTTTATACTTTAAAAATTAGGGTGCTTTTTCTTCCCCCTATCCTTGTTTCATGCAGATGATGAACCCTTTGAAATGTGCTTGCTCTTGTTGCCCACTAGAAGGAGAGGGGTGAATGCCACATATCTAATTGTGTGTCTCCACAGAAACTTTCCTCTAATTCCTGGTTGCTAACCCACATTCTTTAAGTCCTCTGGCCTCTTTCCCAACACTCCTCCTCTGTCTCACAAAGAAAAGAATTTGCTTTTTTTCCCCCCTATCCAAGGTCTTTTCTCATTTCAAAGCAAGCTACTTGAATGACTATTCAGTGTGTGCAGAATGAGGTCTCTCCACAACACTATGCTATAGTAAAAGCCGTGTGTGCTTATAAAGGCTGCTTGAAGGCAGCCCTACCCCACAGTGGCCCAGGCGGCATACACAGCACCCTGACCTAGCCATCTGTATGCAAATCTCCACAGACTAAGTAAACTTTCATAAAAATGTTCTGGCCCCTCTTTCTGTGTGTTTAGCAATTATTAGTGCACATTGGTCCTTTGTGTTATATTATTATGCTTTGTGTGCAGAGGAGACTCCCTGGCACCTGCGCTTGTAGGTGGCAGATGGCAGTTCTTGGCAGCAATACGGAAGTTTTCCTGAATGCAGCTAAGCCACAAACTGGCATCTTTTATTTCTTTATGCATGTACTGAGGAGAAAGGATTAGTGGTAGATTACCAGTAGCCTATCAAGGTATTTAACAACAACAACAAGCAAAAAAAAACCCAAAAAACAAAAAAACAAAAACAAAACCAAAAACCAACCAAAAAAAACCCCCACAACACACACACAGGAAAAAAAAAAGGAAAAGAGGGGGAGAATCTAGTGAATGTTTTGAAAAAGAGAAGAACAAGAGGAGACTGTACAGCAATAACTTGCATTAAATTTTGCCAACAAATAGCTATGTATTACTTCAGTCTCTTACACACAGAGGTTACAATTTTATCTTTCTCACAAGGGTGAAAAATAGATAACTTGATGATGATAATTTATCACTCCAGCACATTAATTTAATGTTTCTGGAATATTTCTTATGTTCTGCTCCTGCGTACTTATGTGGAGGTTTAATATGACTGCTACGTTGTTGATAAGGTGTCTGTGATCATGAAGGATCACAAGGTGTCCAACAATCAGATAACACACAAAGAAATCAAATTGCAGCTGGCTCTGAGGTGTAGAGAACTATTAAATCAACCACTGCTGCTCAGGGTGCTGCACAGCATTGGTGGAAAAGAGAAATGTTGACCAATAACATCTACTTGTGAATACTTAAAGGCAGAAGTGGTTTCTGCCTCAAACTAGACACTAAAGAAATGGAGAAATTAATGAAGTGCATATAAAACTTCTAGGTGTTAAAAGAGGACATACATTATCAATAAGTATGAGGTAGGAATGTTGGGCCCAGTAAAGCATAAGAGAGAATTATTCCTGTGTAAAGAAATAACTGGAAGGACGAGGATCTGGAAAGTTATTCTTGGTCTCTTTCTAACTCTGTCAGCTCCTGAGGTAGACAGCCAGCTGTGATTTCTAAGAATGGGTGTTTCTATGGCTTATATCATCTTCCTCAGTAAACATGTTTCCAGGACTACAAACAGCATCTTAAAAGAGCCTTATGCTGTATGTTTCATTTTTATAGCATATTTCCATGTTACATGATTTCTGCCTTTTTAAACCATTTTTAATAAATGCTATCATTCTCTCTGACTACATCCAGTGTTAAGACTTCTCAGAAGGTTGCAGAGAAGCATAATACTCAAGAGAGAAATAGTCTGCTATGGATAGAGTGGTTCTCACCCCACTATGTGGGCAAAAGAGAGAGTGAACCACAGACCTCACAGCACAGGGAAAATATTATCTCATTCCAAGGTAAGTCAGGGAGACTGTACCATGGCAGCACAACCTTAGGTGGCCTTTTTAGAGTAAAGATATAGGAAAAATGTATGAAAAGGGAGCAAAGCACGTAAAACAGGAAAAATGATGGGGAGAAGAAAGAAGAGAAACAGAATGAGGAGAAAAAATTAAAAGAAAGTGGAAGTGGCAAAAATAGTAAACCAAAACAAAGAAAATATATGCATATTCAAAAAATCCCACACCACACAAACCAAACAAACCAACAAAATATAACTAAAACTCAACATGAATAAAAACATGCAGGCAAAGAGAATTAAGGGAAAACAGACAGAGTGAAACATAAGCTGATGACATTGTACCCAGACATGGAAAAAGAATAATGAGGCTAATCCAAAAAGAGTAGGAACAGTTGTTGTTGGAGTAGTAAAACCACTGACAGTCTACCCATGGAAAACCTGCTTGAAGTGGACACAGTAACTCCCAACTAGGCTGATGTTTGGTAGGGACAAGGAAGTCCAAATCCTATTGGTATTAGTCATCAGAGAGCACATTACTATACATTATGTGATAAAACCCCATGGCTGTGCAGATGCCATCAACCCCCCCCATTCAGAAACACATTTAACCTTGTTCCATATGTATTTTAACTGTCTCTCATGTGGTTAATACTGTCACTGTATGTTTCTTACTACCTTTCTGAAGACACATGTAGTCCAGCAAATGAAGGGATGGAGACACAGTAAAGGCACAGCACCCACCTTTCTATTATTTGTGTCCCTCCACAAAGCACAGGTCTCTAATAATACAGGTTAAGCCTGTTAATTCATCTTCAAAATTTCTGACTATGGAAAATGACATTGTCTTGAAAACACCAGGGCAATATTTCAGTTATGTTAATTATAGTGAACATTGAGAAGTGAGAAAAAAAAAAAGAAGTTATTTTGTAATTAGACTAAAAGGAGATTCCTAATTTCAGCCTACATGCTACAGAGAGATATACTGTACAATAACTTGAACAATTACTTTGTTTTCCCATGTACAGACAAAAAAAAATTAAAATTCCAGAAGCTACATTAAAACATGTATTTTAGAATGCAAAATATATTTTAAGGACATCAGATGGTAGTGTAAAGCTTACAAAAGGAAGCTATCCATCCTGTGGAAAGTGTTGATTTTATTGCAGTTCAGTTAATTCTTAAAGACAAGAGAATCCTCTCCAGGGCAGACAAGACAGTAATTGCTGACACTGGCTTTCCTACTCAGAGAATTGCTTATCATTATTTTGGGGATAAAAGTTATTTTGGTTGTATTTTAGAACTACTGAACAGAAGACTTGGTAAGTATGCATACATATATACACATACATTCTTACAGACAAACATACACATATGTTTATAAAAAGGACTTTTGGTGTAACATTTAAAAGGGATTTAGTTGAAGAACTTTACAAATGACAGCCCTAAGGCACTAGTTGGGATTGAGGAGCTTGTGACTGCTTCTAGACTGAGCTATTATGAATGTAACATACTGCAAAGCAGATGTCCAGACTCAGAAGTGCCTCAGGTGCATCATTCTTCCTCAAACATACACAGAGACACTGAGCTTACACAAACTGAAAACTTTCTGAGTTTAATATTAATTTTCCCTCCCAATAACAATGGTGTTATGCAGCCATCAAAAAATATAACAGGACTGAAAGGAAGAGTTTTATTTCTGTTTCCACTTATTTTCTTTTCAGTGATAAGAACACAGAACACAGAACTGTATTCACTAAGGACCAGCAGTCACCATTGTTATCTGAGTGTGATTCCCTGGAAGTTAATAAAAAGTAGGCAGACAGTCTCCTTGGGAAGATTCAAAATACATCTGCTTCTTTCCAGTGGATAACAGGGCACCTAACCTTACTTGAGTTTACTAAGTATTTAAACTCTAAGTTCAAGTAAGGTGTGAATTAAATCAACTCAAAGGCATTCAATGGATACTAGTATGTCACTTCACCTTCAAATTTTTCCTTATCCAAAGATACAGAAACTGAAATTCTCCTAGTTCTCTTGGGAAACTCTTCAATATGTTGGTTAACATCACTTTGGTACCTTTTCAGAACATGTATACAGTTCCATTGCATCGTTGCTTCCTCCTCTGCTTTGATCTATCTGATGAAACATAAGGAAATCAAAACAGTATTTTCTGCATCAGTGCTCACCAGAATAATCTGATTACAATCCTTTTAGATAACTCAGTATAGCCATATATGTATACACATACGTAACTATATATGGATACAGACACATTCATTTACATATATATTGGTAACAAAAATTTTGGAGGAGCCATTTCAATTCACATTTGGAATCCAATCTTTTAGAGGCCAGAAAAAGATATAATGTTCAAGTAGAGTCTCTTTGTATCTTCATCTGATATTGGCCATTGCTGAAGGTAGGACCCTAGAGTTGATGATCCTTAGATCTCACCCCACACAAGAACACTGGTGCCTAGAAAGTCTGTCCAGGTTCTAGGAAACGTATTTATTCAGTCATCCAAGCATACATACACAAACCCATAATGTGACAACATTCCTTCTTATGTTTTCAATTTTCATTTCAACCCACTATCTTAGATACCCTTTATGGTGACCATTCCAAAAAAATGAGTCCGTAGAATAAGGCAAATGAAGTCTCGTCCCTTAGGTGTGACTGCAGAATTCTATTGCTAAATTATCTGTAGTTTGTAAGAGTTCAAGATCTGATCATTAATTGAAGATTTAACTCAATCTGTTTCCTAACTCTGGGAGATGTGCGTATGTGCAATATTATCCAGTTGAGTTAGGTTATTTCAGACTTTCTCAGCAAATTACCTTAAGTGCTCAAGACATGATGTCTAAGGTAGTTCTTTTAAATTAATGAAGGCATCCTCATGAATTAGTGTAGTAGTAGCCTCACCCAAATACCACTGAAAGCATTGGAATTTTTCCACTGACAATCTGAGGTTTGGTTCAGGCTCTATCTAATCTCTCCCAGATACTGTCTGATATGAAAATATGTGTGTGCTTCAAAATGCTCCCACACTTTGCAAAAGGGATGGGAGTGGGATGAAAAACTACAGGAAAAAAAATAATAGGAACACTTACCTGGGCAAGTAACCTTTGAAACTGATCATCATAAGTTAAAAGCCAGAATCTCACCAAAAAGATGTAACTCATCCAAATCTTGATTGAATAAATTTTGATCCAGGCTATCAAGATG
This sequence comes from Chloroceryle amazona, assembly GCA_027560015.1. NCBI lineage: Eukaryota > Metazoa > Chordata > Aves > Coraciiformes > Cerylidae > Chloroceryle > Chloroceryle amazona. Next base: position 35,537 of record JANHFX010028139.1, read on the forward strand.
CTTCATTTCTTTCATGAAATAGTCAGCATTGTCAAGTCTTGATGAATTCAAGAAATTCATAAAGCACTCAGCACCTTGCAGAACTGAAGGAAAGCACCTTTTGAGGGAAGACACCATATCATGAGTATGCTTATGCAAAGGCTTATTATTTTCACACATCCAATTGAAATGGATGGGATTTGTCTTGTCTTACTGTAACCACTAAGAAGTTAGGCATCATTCATACCTGCCTTAGTATGAGATGAGTTGCCTTCTAGGGGTACCTATCTCTCATCTTTGGCTGCTAGGAGATTCTAGAAGATTTGCTTGGAATATGCAAATAACTGAAGTCAAATGAAATGGATCACAGTCTGAGAATATTGATATTTTTCTGCATGGCATGCAAATTACTGCCCATTTTACCATGTAGATAGGATCACCTGTATTCCAGCTTTACAAGGTCCATTTCCTCCCTGTTACCATTTGCAATTTTCACATGGGACTTTATGCACCTCTGTAAAATCAATGTAAGCTGTATCAAGCATTATGTCAAAAACAGAGCTCCAGAAACTTTAAAGAAGTCCTATCCTGCGAATCTTTCTCTCTGCCAGGGGAATTCCTCTGGATAAATAACTAAATGAAAACCCCACAAACAAGAAAACCCCAAGCCCACAACCATAAACATCAACTTCCTGTAGAACAAGTGAAAACATAATTATCCAGGACTTGCATATCCAAAAAGAAAATGTTAGCAACTAAAAGCAGTGAATGGTGAGGAGATGCCTAGGGAAAAGATCACAAAGGAGAATGAAATGAGGACTGTAACAGAAGCTTATCTTTAGAGAAAAAAAAATGATTCACCTTACCCTGCTTTCAGTGATCATGAACAAACCTTGTGCCACAATATGCTCCTATGTATGCATACTGTGCAACACACTTAAAAGTTCTGTATTATAGGTGGAACGATACTGCTAGCAAAATGAAAACCTGTAATGAAGCTTGATAGTCTAGTTAAAACAAAAGTAGTTTCAATTTTTGCATAAATCATACTGCATTATATCCATAAACTTGAGATTTATAATATGTGAGAGATTTTTAAATGTTGCTTGGCATTCATTGATCAGGAGGAATTGACTCTACTGGCCTTGAGATAGATTGAGGGCAACAGAAGGATGTAAAAGCCAAGGTTCATATTCACTGGAGGTTCACAGCATTTAAAGTGTTTTAAACAATCATGTTCTAAGGTTGATTTTGCAGGCTTAGTCACTATCTCCAGTCAAGGCTCTTGTGTAAATAGGGTTTGTTCTACCCCAACAGTGTATCTATTGTAACTTAGGGCCACCTGTTAGACAGCATGAAGTGTTGCCTAAAAAAATACACAATAAGCAGATTGTTTGTTACAGTTGTGCACAGACAACTGTATTAGTGTTCTTCACACCATATGTCTATATAAACAGAGCTGCAGTGAGCTATTCACCAGAGACTCAAACACTGATGAAGAAGCTTCTCTTAAAAGACCCAGGGCATACATGCATTGGTTCACCTGTTAGGCTTACATCAGGATTTCAGATGCTTGGCTTCAAAGGACAAATATTCCTTCAGCATTTTCTGCAGGGAATTTCATGCTAGAAGGAAAACAAACAAACAAACAACATGTAAACAACAACAACAACAAAAAACACAACAACCAAACAACCCCAAACCAATGTGTGTCAACTCCACATTTGGTGCTTTTAGTAGTTCTGTGCAAAGGGAAAGGGAGCAAAACTGGCTTCAGAGAAGCAGTTTGACAACCTTCCAAAGTAAAAATAATATTATATCATTTTATTATACATATGATAATTGCTGGTGTTGCAATTATTATGAAATACACCTTCATCCATGTATCAAGACTAAATATGAAGTCACATAAGATAAATTGGTGAGGTCAGTTGTATCCAGGGCTCTTGCAGTCTTGGTGAGACCATGTTGGATATCTTATTTTATTCATTTCACTTTTTCACAAAGAGAGATTTTGAGGAAGGACAAGGAATGAAAATGTCTTGGTTGTGGACAAGGAAAAATGTTACAGTAAAGTATGCAACAGACACCACTGATAGCCATGGTGGAAGAAAGAATAGTCTAGCCTAGCCTAGCCTAAGAATAGAATAGAATAGAATAGAATAGAATAGAATAGAATAGAATAGAATAGAATAGAATAATAGAAATTACACAAGTCTTTTAACAAGGTTCATGCAAGGATAATCAATTTTATAAACCCAGATCTCAGTAGTTACTGTTTGCTGTGATCACAAAAGGCATATAAAGGCCTAACAAGCCTTGTTACACAACTGCCTGACAATACTGGAATATATGGGAGGAGGCATATATTAATGTCTGTTCCTCCTATAGCTCTGGTAGCAGAGAAGAGGCATGGAGCAAAAGTCTCTTTGGCTGCCATCGTCCTGCATCAGCTTGCCTCCTGGAGCTCGTGCAGGTGTGGGACATAAACTCTTACAGCAGAAAAGCCCATTGCAGCTAAGTCCTCCTGGAGCAACGACACAGAACCAGAATATGAAACAGGGGTCACCATCTGGTGCATGCTCAGCTCCTACAGCAGTCCCACTCTACATTACGCTCTTCAAGGCTAAATTATTACATGACTATCCAGCCCCTACAAAGAAGGATTTTGCAGAGGCTAGCAGCACTCTTCCTACACCATAAAGCTGATCTTTAACATACAAAACAGCTATCAGAGGAACTAAAATTTAAAAATTATATATATTTTTTTTTTATTTCCAGCGTAGAACAAAAAAACTGCAGCAATTGATTTTCTAATGACTGCTATAAAAGTTCACTTTATAGCTGAACTTCTCTAAGCAGCATAGATTGACTACTCTAGTTCCAAAAACATACTGGAATTATTTTAACCCTGTTTTCCATATATGAAGCATTTACTCTAATAGTGTTAAAAAGTAGCTGTGTAGGTTTTGTCTCCATTCAAAACAAAAACATTATGAATCCATCTTCTGTCTATTTTTTTTTTCTTTCTCTCCAGAAAGGAGTGTTTCCTCTACAGAGCAGCATTAAAGAGATTTTTAAAAGGTTCTGCTTCAAGGATTGTTAACTCACATTTTTTCACAAATTACCATGAAAGCTTTTTCCCCATGCTGGTTTCTTTCTGTTAACACAAAGAATATAATGCCTCCCAGCTTTGCACCTTATATTGGTCTCTGTTTGCAATAATATTTTATTTCATAATATAGGTATCATTTACGAAAATAAATCAAGCTATTATACTTTCTCAGCACCATTCTGTGTAATAATGCTGAATTTTTTCTTACTTCATTGTAGAAACACTTTTTATACCCAGATGCATGCTAAAGTCTGAAGCTTCACATGTTTCACATTCTTCTTTCCCAAGTTAAATATCCAGATTAGTTCGTGGTTAAGTAAGTCTGGTTTGGAAACAGTTTTCCTAACTATTCATAAGTAGCATGTTGGATGGGTGCTGAAATTGGTTCATAATGGTAATACCTTGACACCCTTAGCTGAGATGTTATTGTGTGTTCAACAGTCTACAGCATGAAGAGCTACAGAACGAAAGATACAGCTGCATAATAAATGGAAGAAGCACGTTTATAACTCAGGTACAGTTTTGGACTACCTAATATAATTAAGCGTACCGTGTCATGATTTCTACTTTAACACTAGCAACAGAGAGAGAGCTGTTGCTCTAAGTTTTACCAGGACAACAGGGAACTCTGCTTTGAAACAAAGGAGCCCAGGCTCATAGCAAGGAAAATGGCAGGAATGAAGAAGACTGGTAACAGGCTAGAGAGGGATACCTGTTTTCTTTACTCTCCCAAGATCCACTCCAGTCACACCAACTGATGTCCACTGAGCAATTTATGTTTCCTATTCTCATTAAGATGATATGTCAGAGACCGTACTGCCACTTTTTGTTTTGCAGCTGCAGATTAAGACCACCATAGCTATGAAAGCATACACCATAATCCCACATACAGCCCTCCCTAGACAGACAAAAAGTGGATAGAAGAAGTTTTATTAACCCTACTTTAAAGAACAGTCTGAAAAGACTATGACCATGTCTGTACCAAACCACAGCCGATCCCAGAAAGAGGAGGAGGCATGGACAGGAGGAAGGGATAGAAATTGGTGGGAGTCTACCAACCTGTTAGCTGCATTGTTCCAAAACTGAACTGAAGGAGTTTATGCAAACAAGCAATGCAGACGGATGGCACATTTGGCCTCAAAACCTAATCCAGGATTGACACTTACACAAAGTTACTCAGTTCATAGGAGAACTCCCAGTGAATACAAATCTCTAATCAAGAGACCAGTCCTAGCAGAAAATCTGAAATAAAAAAAGCTTCTGCACAGTGGCCAGACTTGCGAGTGGAGCAAAATGTGTTCATTTTCCTGTCAGAACAAACAAAAGAGAAGCCCATTGCCTCCCAAATTCTGTATTAGGTTATATAAAATCATTTTGTCATCAAAATGGTTTCCTTATATACTTGTGTTTGCTTTATTTTCTTATCTTTAATATCTAATTTCATTTAACATAGCAACTTTGAAAATAATATTTGAGGCATTTATTAGCAATGCTGAAGCAAATGTTTTGGTGGATGAAAAGGATGAAAAGGATGAAAAGGAAATAAAGAAGAGGAAGCAGGAAGTTTTCATAGCTTAATCTAGCAAAGAGATTAACATTTTGTTACTGCAAAAATTGCATTTCTTGATGATTTTAAGAGGTGATACTGTGGGATTCCTTTTTCATTACAAATCATTGCTAATACAGTGAAGCAGGTTTATTTCAGCTGCTGAGGAAATTGAATTTTCCAATTGCAATTTTAAAATTTTTATCTTGCAATTGAAGGTTTCCTTGAAAATGAAGCAGCAATGTCAAGGTGTACAGCAGAATTATAAATTCTGATTTTATTCAGTGCTAAATATGACTGCAGGCATGTCTAATTCTACCTGGAAATTTTTATAGAAAATGGCCGATAGGAAAGTTATAAGGCTAAGCATGATACCCCAGTACATGTGGCCATGTCCTCCTTTGTTTGCTAAGAAACTTTCCCCACCAGTTCTTCAAGCAGCTTTGCTCTGGGAATAAGAAAGAAAATCAAGGAATAGTGGCAAGGCAAAATATGAAGGAGTCTGGCAAAGGCAGTTAGCACAGCTCCCATGGCACTGTGATAGCTGAGATGTCAAAAGCATGCATCAGAAATGGGGAATCCAATATGCTGGCATTAGAGGCACTATGTGCTAGCAGCAGCCAACCTGACTTCGTATTTGGCTAATGAATACAGACACAGGTTTCAGGCCTGCTGGTGACATTCACACAAGATGATCAGTACGAAAATAGGAAATCTACTGAAAACAAAGATATTTATTGAAAATGTCAATGATCAATGAAAAAAAAATAAAATAAAATCAGACAAGCCAAAATATGCAAACTTATTTTGCTTACATCTTTTAATTTTAGCATTTAGAGATTTTGACTAAAAAGAAAAAAAAAAAACAAAAAGAAAAAAAACCCGACCAAACCAACCCAAAACAAACTAAACCAAACAAACCAACCACACCAATAAATCCCCACCACAGTACTTCTGTAGAAAGGCAGAGGTTTTCTGGGATTTGTCTTTACTGGACTAAAATTTTATCAGCATCTTCATTTTCCTGTACATTACTAGTTCAACATCAATCCTTTCAAATTGTTAAATGACACAGGTCTTCTGTTATTTAGGTTGTGAATGCCCTGAATCAAAGCCTGTGTCAATGGGGGGCTTGACAATATTCCTGGCATGCACATTATATTGAGACCTTCCTGGCTGCTCCTTTAACATTTATGTCCATCATTATTTGTTCAGCTTCTTCTTGGATCAGAGTTTATTAAACAACAGAACAAAAAAAAAAAAAAACCAAGAAAAACAAAACAAGAAAATCTCAGAATAAGGCTTCACTTGTTAAAACTGTCTACTTTCTTCTTTGTCATTAGGAATTAAGTATCTTAGAGGTAATGCAGAAGTTTCTTAACATAATGGCACATTTCTGGTAAAATGTGTTAAACATCTCCCCTGCATTCAGCAATAGCCCTGCTGTTGCAATAACTGGAATATTAGAAGACTATGAACTCTTTGATAGGACAAGAGGAAATGGCCTCAAGTTGCACCAGCAAATGTTTAGATTGAATATTAAGAAAAATGTATTTTCAAAAAGCATCGTAAAGCACTGGGACAGGCTGCCCAGGGAAGTGGAGTCCCCATCCCTGGAGGTATTTAAAAAGAGTGTAGATGTGGTGCTTAGGGACATGGTTTAGTGGTGGACTTGGCAGTGTTAGGATAATTGTTGGATTTGATAATCTTAAATGTCCTTTCCAACCTAAATGATTCTATGATTCTATGAATACTCTGTGATTTAGAAGAAACCACAGAAAATTAACCTTCTGGTAACTGAAGTAATTTATCTCTTAAAGATTTATGACCCCATCTGCAAAATGTACACACATTGTTTTATTCTACTATATTGAAAAAAAAAAGACTCAGTTTGAATTTTTAGTGGGAGCTTGAAACCTTGGATAGTGACAACAAAATTTTCCTACATTTTATCAAAGTGTGAATCATCTTGTCTAATGGTCTGTCTGGCCACCAGAGCAAACTGTGTGTACCACCAGACTAAGGTGATAGACAAGTGACTCCACATTCAAAATTTCATTTGAATTCACATCCACGACTAAAACAATACAAGTTTCCCCCAATAAGAGACAGAAGAAGTGGGGTGTGGGTATACAGGCCAGACAGTGTGCATTATTCCAGGTTTTCAGTTTTCCAGCTCTCACCTATTACTCCTGTCATGTTTCAAAAGTGTTTAATAACTGCCTTCTAGAAATCCCAAAACTTAAAAAAAAATGTTACTGGAGACATTTCTTGGAATGTTTCTTAGTAAAATCGATTATAGTTACAAAGAAATACTATAATTATCTATCAATTTAGGGACAGAAAGATGGCATGAATAATAGGAATATGAATTTTTCATGAGACATTTCACTGAAGACTAAAAATTACCAATATCTGTATTTTACTCTATGATTTCTTATTTTCTATTTTTGAGCCATTTGCAATACACTATTTCAGAAAAGTCGGCTTTCTAGGGACAAGCTCCATTATGCGCTACTCACAATCAGGTGCTAGTGCTCTTTTCCATGGTTTTGTGAGAATATATCCATTTTACACTAGAAAGCCTTATATTCCTGGAGCTGACCATTCAAACTGTGAAGGAATACAGAGAACAAGGAATAAGGAATATATGGATCCTGAAGTGGCTGTGTATGTTTAAGGTTTCCAAGACATTTTTACTAACACTCCTGTATTTAGACTATTTTAATGTAACTGATTATTCTCAGCCTATCAGGAAACTTTCCTGTCAGTTTGCTTACTTCAAACCGCTCCTCGCTACTGCTGGACAGTGCTCGACTGCATTTTAAGAAGCAATAGCCAGCTCCTGGGCCAGTGTAAACATCATTGCTCCTTGGGATTATACTGACTTACACCAGCTCAGGATCTGTTCCATATTTTCTATCTCTGTGACATGATTTAAGCTTAGTTACACCCTATAAATCTATTCTCAGTTGTTATTTTCTGCCTCTCAAGCTTCCTATAGGAGAGCTTGTATTCAGGTTTCAGAGCCAGGCAACAAAAGGCTTCCCCTGGGTACTATGCTACTCCTTTAAAAACTAAAGCACACGGGCTGTGGAGGCAGAGCATTTAAATAGCAACATTCATTACCCTGGCTGAAGGGAAAAAAGGTCAGCTCCAGCAGTAATCTCCTGCTGTAAATTTGCTAGAGAAACAACATGCCAGTAAAAGTATACATTAAACAATACTGTCAGCACTGGGACGCTCACCGCCGCCAGCGTTGAACCCGACGTTCGGGGGAACCCCTTGTTCCAGAAGGGGCACCGCAGCGCGCCCCGCAAGGCCGCGGCCAGAGCAGGGCCCAGCCGCCCTGAACACGCACGCGTGTGCGGAGGTGTGCTGCCCGTACAGCGCAGATGTGGCGGCACACAGCCGGCTGGGTGCGCACCGATGTGGCGGCCCGTGCGGAGGGTGTGCGGCGCGGTGCCCCCCGGCCGCCCTCCCCTCCCTTCCCCTCCCCTGGCGGGATGGCGGGCGGCGGCCCCCGCTGACAGATTTTTCGGGACGTTGCAGGCAGGTTGGCCGGCTGCCTGGCAATCACTGGGACTGACACATTTTGGGCAGAGCGGCGGTACGCAGGGAGCCATGTGGCCGTTGTTAGTAAACATTATCCCGCACAGTCTGGCGTGCTACCGCCGGCAGCGGGAGGGTGAGAGGCTGGCGGCGCGCAGAGCCCGGCCGGGGCGACAGAGCTGCCCGGGGCCGCCGGCCAAGGTCCGTCATCCGGCAGCTGCTCCCGTCTCCGCGGCAACGGCGAGGAACAATGGCCTGGAAACCTGGCCGGCATGGAGAGGGCCCTGTGGAGGGACAGGCCCCACTGCCCAGCCCGGGGGCAGCCTACCCAACCTCTCCCCAAAAAAGAGCACCCCCTGAAATACACAAACCGGTAGCAGGTCGTGTTATCTCCCCCAGTGACCCTGCAGGCTGCTCCCCCTCACCAGCCAGGTGTTCAGGCTCCATTTTGATTGTGCCTCCCTGGCCACCCAGGTGGAGAGGCAGGTTTACCAGTAAAGGCCGGCTGGCACGGAGTTAAAATAACAGGGCTTGGATTCCAATGCAAATTTGTTGTGCTTTCTCTCTCTTGATGCGATTTTAGACCTGGGTCTGTGTGGCAGAGATGAGACTTTGGTTTGTACCTCATCACTCGGGGAGATGGAGGGGCTTCTGTCCTCACCTGGGGACATCCCTCTCAGTTTCAGGCCAAAATTTCTAGGTTTCAGCTTGACTTTGCTCTCAAACATACCCTTTCTCCCCACAGGCACCAAAAGAAAAGTGTGGTTTTCATGCACCTTGAAACCCTCTTGACAAGTCAACTGATCTGTCCTGAGTTTGCTTACCTGGGGAAAGCAAAGACATCCTCCCTCATGCACTTGTATCAGGAAGAATTTCTCCCACTTGTAAAACCTCTACAGCTGTGCACAAACAAGGGAATCTTTATAAGAGGAGTGAACACAGTCAAAATCTTGGAAAAATACACCAGCAGTCTCTATACACAAATAGAAAAAAAAATCCTCTCCTAGTAACTGCGACAATCATTTACTGAAGTATTTCCCTACCAGGCTGAAGTATTTTCTTATGTCACTGCACTCAGATATCAAATTCCACTCGCCCTACAGCAAGTCGAGATTTTGGGGAAGCTTTACAGAGAAAAGCAACCATTCCCCGAAGACACTCAAGTCTCCAGCCCCCTATCAGCTACAGAATCTTTAGAAAGAACAGTTCCTTGCAACACAGCCCTTTCTCCGTACAAAATTAGGCCTTTGGGACCAATGTCTCTTGTTGTACAAGTCTTCCATGGAATATCTTACAACTTTTAGGAGCACTTGGTTCTTATTATGCAACCAAGAAACATTCATTCGAAAACTTTTGGGAATCTGTTCCCCAGCAGAAAGCCATATCCTTGTATAATTATACTGAATTGCCAAGTGCCACTAAAGGAATTGTGTGTCATAGAGGACAAATGTCCTTGCATGATGATAAAGGACTGTATGGAATTGTCTACTCCTTTTCTGCAGGACCGTGTGTATGTGTGCGTGCAGGATGACAGGAGCCTAACCCAAGCATGGAGGAAGTAATTAAAAAAAATATCTCCAAATGCCAGATATGTCATCTCTATTGATAATGTGTCATACACAGTTATATGAAGATCCAAATGAGAGCTAGATCTTTTGAGTTTGATATAATGTATGTGAAATTAATATTTATTCTTACCATTATTTATAAAATGTAGTAATGCTCTTAGAAATGTTCTGAACTGAAGAAAGTTCACTGCATGCAAAAAGAGTGTGCTAATTAAGGATACCTATACGTCACCTCAGGGAAGCTTTCTATTCGGAAAGCAATTCATTGACTATATGTGCACTTTACATCTGAGAACCTGTCCTGGTTTGAGTGAGAACAGAACTGACTCTGTTCAGTGATTTTACTTTTCAGCTCAGTTCTTCTAACTACCTGCACTTTTTGAAGTTAGTGGCCTGTTTTCACAGCCAGTGTCTGCTTCTAGCAGTGATAACACCCCATGTTGAGAGTGCATACCAAGGACTGGTGTGCAGACCAAGGCCACTGCTGGATCTTGTGCACTACATTGCGGGTGCAGAAAGTAAAAGGCCGCACCCGCAGGGAGGAGCGGACAGGGCAGGTGACCCCAAAATGGCCAAAGATGTATTCCATCCCATATACATCATGTTTGGTATAAAGCTGAGGGATCTGGAGGGTCTATAGCTTGCTTGCTTGCTCACTCACCCTCTCTCTGGGGGATCCTGGGCTCTTCTCCCCTCTTGGAGAGCTTTGCCAGCTTTGCTTGGCTTGGCTCAGGTCCTCTTTCAGTTCCTTCCTTGGGAGCATCCAAGGAGGACTCTGTCTGTTCTGCCTTCAATCCCAATTGGTGTGTTCCTGAATCTGGTACCAGAATCCAGCCCCCAAACACAGCTCCTGTCTTCTGTGGGGCCCTGTCTGGGACTCCCCCTGTGCCTGCTCCACAGCATCAGTGGTGACGGTGATGTAATTACCATCAGGGGGGTTGAGTTTGATACTGGTTTTGTACATATTTGTACATTATTATTATTATTAAAGCTGTTCTAATTTCCTCTTCTAATCACTGAGTCTCCCCCCTTATTCCCTTTCTCTTCCCCTTTGGGGAGGGAGGGGCATTAACATAGAGCACCTGTTATTGGTCTAAGGGGCCACCCAGACCCTAAACCGTGACAGACCCAATTCTGAAAAAAGGGAAGAAGGAAGGTAAGATGTTACGGCCTTGTCTGTCTGCATTCCTGCTACATAAAAGAAACAAAAAGAGGAAGAGAGTCCAGGAGCGAGGCAGGGGCAAGAGACAGAGATGAGAGGGAGATCTGGAGACTGGATTTCATACCTGGCTCTGTCCTGTAAATGACCAAAAGCCAGGACAGCAGGAGAGATCCTTTGACTCGGGAAAAACTCTTCTTGGCACCACACATGAACAAATATGAGCTGCAATTAATTACTTAGTATAAAACCAAAAGCTCTGTTAGAAGACACCAAAATTTGAGTGGTTCTGGTTGCTGTAGAAGTGAAAGAGTGAAATTGAAAGACCCTTTGTCCATTAGAGCATGAAAATTTGTTGATCACATTTATTACAATAACTTCCCAGCACAGGGCAACTTATGCAGTCTCCTTATTAGGAGTGCGCTCTGGCCTGTGCTCACCCCCAGCTGTCCCAGACCACTGGCTGTGTCAAAGCCCTGCCAGGACACGTGCAGACCATGTAACAGTGGGGACAGTCACAGTCCACTGGCAGTGTTTGTGCCCTGGGCCTCTTTCACTTACTCTCTCATGGATAATCTGACAGATCCAAACGCTAAATCGATAGGCTTCAGTGGGAACTGGGACAGGCTCAGTTGGTCTTTCTCTGTTTAATTTTTATAAATACATTCTTAAATATTTATAGTATAATAACAACATTGCCGAGAGAAATAAAAAAGAAATGGGATTAAGAAGTTAAAAACAAACAAAAAATCTTCCATTTCTGAAAATGTATGAAACAGACCTTTCTGCTGGGGCTCGATCCTGATCTCTGCACTTAGACAACAAGGCTATTGTATAGAGAGATGAGTCCATGGAAATACATCTGAGCTTCACATCTCAGCTGCGCAATGGAAGAGGCTGCTGGTAAACTTTCAGCTTTAGTTCAGAAAACTGAGGATAGGTCGTAGTCTGAAGAAGGTTTTCAAAGGCTGTTTTTTTTCTTTGAAAGAAAATTGGGGGAAAAGGACAAGAGAGAAGGAGGGAAGGGTTGGGCACAGGATTAGGAACCACCAGCTTCTACTCTGAAGCCACAATACTTTATCCTTCAGTAGCTCTGCACAAATCACTTGGTTGTTCTGCTTTACCTGTCAACCTCAGTTCAGCAGAGAGCAGAAAGCTTTGTGGAGCATTTAGCAGCCTGAACTAGCAAGGAAGAGTACTCAAAACTCTAGTGCAGTCAGTGGAGCATCACAGATTTACTAGAGGCCCAAAGCTTAGAGTAAGAGGCCCCAAAAATGTTGTTCTGCTTGGGTATGGGAATGTACATGTAAAAATTTTTGTAAACCCTGAGCTGCATTGCATATTTAGGTGGAAAAAAACCCAAAACTGCCATCCCCTAAGAAACAGTTCACTGTGGTTTAGGTCCTGATTCATAATCCAATGAAATAAAAAATATTCCCGCTGTTTCACCAGTTGGTTTACAGGTACTTGTTATTATTTTTGTTATTGTCCAATTGAGATTCCTTCTTTTATAGTCTTTCTACTCTCTTAATCTAGCTCATTTGTCAATACATTACATGTAATGCTCCTAGTAACAATGCACAATAAAAATCAAAATATACTGAATTGGCTCTACTTAGAATAGAAAACAGATGGGATATTTTTCAGCATGTTGGAAAAATCAATACATTTCCCTAAGAACTATCCGTCTTCTTGCTTTACAGTTTCTACCAGAAATAGACATTAACTCGCTAGCCTTGATGAAGCATCTGTAGCTCTGTGAGGTGAATCTCACTCTACAAGTCCTGGGTTGCACACTGCACTGCGGGACATGAATGCAGATTCTTTCAAGGTTCCAGTGCTTCTGTAAAATTGTAGTATCATTACTTAGTTTCAGTCAAGCAAGTCGGAATATTTCCAGCTTTTGTTTTCTTACTTAGTTTCATTTTACTTTCTTCCTTTACAAAACTATGCCCAGTATAGCATAAGGATAAAATTGTAAGTCTTACCCAATTACTACTGCATTACACTTGTATGAACAGTGCAGATACTGAACATTAGACAAATTACTAATACAACAATGAAGCAGTTCATTCTGTGGTGCAAGATTTCTCTGGGAATGTTATTTTATTGTATTTCATTTAGTGCTTGTTTGTTTAAGGGGGAAGAACAGACATTGCTGTATTTCAATTTGATTCAGCGAGCATTCTGGCCTCGGTCCAGCAAATCATTTAAGCGTGTGCTTAGCTGTAATGGAATAAAATTTAAGTTCATAGCACTGCCTATGCATTTAACATACAGCAACAACTTAAGTGCTTTATAGAAAGCAGGACCAGAATGATGAAAAACCTTAAATAAGGCACATGCATTTTTACACACACCATTTAAAACCCCCTAATACAGTTAAAAGGGACATTTTTGCACTGCCTATGCTATGAAAACACTGTGTAGTATCCCCTGCCCCATGCTGCCTTCCCCCCCAAACTAACTTTGCTTGATCTGACAATCTGACAGCTATACCCTGTGCAACTGCCAGGCTGGCCTTTTTAAAAATAAGGTATTAAGTTAAGTGGAAGCTTTGCCTGAGCAAGGTATGCAGAAATGAGTCATAGGGAGTATATGGAATTTTCTCAGGACTTAAGGTTTTGCCTGTTGTAGCCAAAGGCTAAATCTCCAGTGGAACTCAGTAGTGTTCCTCTGCTTACATTCTCTTTCCATACCAATCTCTGCTTTAGTGGGAAACATAAAACCAACATGAAAGTTATGCTGAAACACACCACAAAGAAAGGTGTGTTCTTAACTTGGTGACCTAACCCAGGTTAGGTAATTTCAGCTGCGGTTGCACAGCAATTTAAACCAATCTAACCACTGGCTGCCAGGGAGGGTGGAACCATGTCAGCCAACAGTTACATCTGCATCAGCCATTGCCCCAGCTTCAACCAGTAACCAAGGTAGACAGAGTTAGCTAATATGGAACATGAAATGCTAACAGTGCTTAAAGCTCTCATTGCTTTAACTTGTCCATGTAAAGATATTGCTGAATGTTTATGAGTTTTTGCAATGTAGATAGACTTGGAGAACATTTTCAGAGACACAGAAACTCAGTAGAGCTGACTGCTGTCCACAATAAAGGAAAACACATTTCTTTTCTTAGAAGTTTACAATCCCTATGATACAATTCCACTGTAAAGACCCTAAGCTCTAAGCCAAAGGAGAAAAAAAAAAAAAAAGTAAAAGCTGCCTTTACTATTTATGAGAAGCTTCCAGTGGTAAAAAATCCCCACAAAACCCATTTTGTTTTTAAGGTTAGGTGCCTAGGGATTTATTTGTTTGTATGTTTGTTTGTTTCTGCCAAGAGCAGAAACAACCTTTTTGAATTGCTGTGCAGTGAATCAATCTCTTTTCAGCAGAAGCATTAAAAACCTCTAGGTTTCATTCATTAACAGAATAATATATATATTTTGCTCAGTAGTATTTGTTTGAATTACAAGCGCACAGAACTTAGAACAAAGCTAGTGTGGCTGCATGGACCAGATCAGAATTCTCAAAATTACATTTTTGATTCTTTCTGCTACAAGTCCTGATTAAGCATGCTAGTTATCTAAAATATACCAGTTTTTCTGCTACTCCATTTTTATTACCTTCTCCAGATACTGCTTGCCAAAAAAAAAAAATAAACAGTTATTATTTTGCATTTTTAGCACATCTCAAAAAATGTGAGGAAATAACTATGCTTTTGGTCAAAGAACAGAGCATGAGCTAATAATACATATTCTCTCAGTTATCCTCATGCCTTCATGCTAGGGAAAATGTCTGTCTTACGTTCATCACTTGCTTAGTATAGACTTAAAGAACATCCCCACGCGTTTTACACAATATAGAAAGAATTGAGTGCCTTTGGCCCAGTTTCTGTAGCTTTTACTTATAAAGAGGTGGGAAGAAGGAAAGCAAAGACATGCACAGGTATGTATGAACAGATATTGGCCTTGATTTTTTAAAATAATGTTTCATTACCTCATTTATCTGAAGCTTTCTTGGTATTTTTAATGACAAAGGTGGGCACAGATTCACTTATCTTGCACTCTCTCGTGTTTATACTTCATTTCTCAATACTGACTTCAGCACCAGGTTTCTCTGCAGAGATGTGGTCTCTGGGGACAGAGGGAAGGGGAAAAGGTTATAAAATGTTGATCTTACACATGGTCATATAAAATTTTCTAAGAAGTTCATTCCTATCCAGGATGCTGTACATAAGAATATGGTCATTATAAGCCCCAAGGTACTTCTGTGTGACTCCTTGAGCAGAATGCCTATCCCTGAGGCTTACAAGGAAAGCCCACAATCAGGAGAAGGGATTTAGCACAGCATTGAAAGACCATAGTGTTAGGAAATGGAAAACACATTAGAAATGTGTGTTAACACCAACTGGAGAACCTAAGCAACTAATTTTACTGCCAGACAACAAAACCTTCAAGAGAACTCATGCTGATTTATGTTCAGGTGTCTAAATCTGAATCTCCACCTTACCTCTCTGGAGAAGGCTTCAGGTTTGTTTCAACATAAGGCTGAAGTGAGGCAATGTTCTAAGTGTTTGTATGTTGGATTTTACCTTGTTCTGTAAGAGCGATAGAATCTCTGGTCTGAAGATTGTCAGTTTGCTTTCATCTTCTCATCTCTAAATTTATTTTATTCCAGAAGACTAGAAATAAACTAAATTCTATACTAACCTAATATTTAAGAGCAGAGGGTGAGTATTAGTGCAGAGAATTTGTTTAGTTTTGCTCTAAAATAAAGCAAATTCTTTGGGGCCTGAGAAATTAATCTATTGACTCAAAATGCCCTCATGCATTACAGATCTTTTCTCCTCAACTAGTGCTAAAATATCTTAGCATTGAGCTAGAAGAAATTCCCTGTATTTATCTCTTTCTTTCACTCCCTTGCAGTTTCCTGTAGGTCAGTGAGCTATACAACAACCTCTCTAGTCCAGTGTGGCAGAGGAAATTGCAAATATTTTCAGCTGTGTCAGGTTCTGCATATGCAAGTTAGGAGGTTCAAAGGGAAGCTTAATTGACACTAATCCTCATCTTGACTTTTGCTCACCTCCTCCTCTTTTCCCACTAAGACTTCCCACCTTCCCACCTCAAAGCCACAGAAGCTTTACAATTTTTCTTAAAAAAATATATATATTTAACCCTTTGGCAATCTCTTAATGCCCTTTTATTAAAACCCTTAAGTCCTTTTATTAAGTCCAGGGTAATTAAAATGATTATAAACCTCTCTTGAGAGATTATACCCTTTAATCACAGTACATATTTGCTGAGACGTAGGCGACATTTGTGGTATATCAAATATAAAAATACTTTGGGTGAAGGTGTTTAATAATTTTTAAAACTGAAGTCTTGATTAAGGAGGTTTAGGGCATTAAAAATCATATCTGCATGTGGTCACAACAAAACACTAAAGGGCTTCAAATACTTTTCCACATATACAATGGCACAGTTACATTCTCAATCTATTTCAACTCCAGCTCCTCAGCTGGCATAATCTTTCCTAATGCCATTGACTCCCAAGGTGCTACACTATGTTACAGCAGCTCAGTTTTCTGGGCAACCAGAACAAATGTGCAAGTAAAATCCCTTCTTGGGTCATTATTCCCCAGCCAATGAAACTGAAATCAAGGACTTTTCTTCTGGAGTGAGCTTGGATCTCCAGTCTGGGACTCCCAAGCTGTGTACTCATCCCATCAGCATCAACAGTAAGGGGAATACATCCTCTTTAAAATATATATGATTGGATGTTGTTGCAGTATAGTCATGCACAAAGTAAGTTTAGGAACCCCTGTTCCAGTGCAAAATATAAATATGCACTAAACTTTTATCATCAAGGTTTGGGGTTTAATTAGGAAATTATTAGTTAGATCTTACAAAAGTATGTCTCTTTGTCACATGCGTAGGTAATTAAATAACACCAAGTGATATGAAGTCAGCTCTCAACAGCTACTAATCCTTTCTTTAACTATTGATAAGTCATTTAAACTTTGCGTTCATCCTGTTTCTTCATGCCTGTTAATATACAGCTTGAATTTCAGTTGAATTTCAAGTCTTCAAAAGTTGAGTCTTATTCAAGGGAAACACTTAAGTGATAATACACATATTATAGGATGAAGACACTCCTATAAAGTTGTGGAATTACATGGTTCAGAACAGACAGTATTTATTTACTCTGACATTTGCTAGCTGACTGATTCCTGACACCAGCAGCAGAAAAGAAAGGTATAATTTTCTTTACCAAAGGAGTTCCTGATAACTTAACTGCTTCTCAGTTAATAGTGAGTGCATACATTAAAATTACTCTAGAAAATATCATTCAGCTTTTAAAATGTACTAGACACAAATGAAACAATATTAATTAATATGCACTATTCTCTCTATTTTATTCTAACTGTATACTTGTGTTTTCATAAAGTAGTCACTCACAGACAAAAGTCAGTAAGAAATTAAGAAATCAAAATGGGAAACCATATAAAATACAGCACAATTTAACTTGGCATACCTACAATTTTCATTTAGAAGTCTTGCAAGATGTTGAGTTTTTACTTTATATGTTCCTACTGCAGTCAGCATACCTATAGCCACTCAGTAAGTGTTCAGCAGCTCACAGAATGGGACCCTGTATTTTAGACTTAAATGAGAAAAAACAACACATTGAAACATACTATAACTAGTGGAAAAGGTGAGACTAAAAAGTAAAAAAGTTGTGACTTATTTAAGTTTTTGACTGAAAAGAAGAATTGACATAGGGTGATACGGAATAGTTATTGAAGACCACAGGAACTGTGAAAAGAATTATTTTTTTTTAAGGAACAGAGAAATAAAGTTATAAGGACTACCTAAATTAAGGTTATATAAACAAGTGAAGGGAAACACTGAAATAGTTTGAACTGTAAGAGGTCCAATAAG
>JANHFX010028143.1:5354-19995 GCA_027560015.1 Chloroceryle amazona
GCCTGAGAGGGGATTTGATCAATGTGTATAAATATCTGAGGGCTGAGTGTCAAGAGCAAAGGGACAGCCTCTTCTCATTCATGCCCTGTGACAGGACAAGGGGGAATGGATGTCAACTGGAGCAGAGGAGGTTCCACCTCAACATGAGGAGGAACTTCTTTACTGTCAGGGTCACAGAGCAGTGGAACAGGTTCCCCAGAGAGGTTGTGGAGTCTCCTGCTCTGGAGACCCCGCCTGACTGCGTTCCTGTGACCTGTGCTGGATTAGATGGCCCTGCTCTGGCAAGGGGGGTTTGGACTCGCAGATCTCCAAGGTCCCTTCCAACCCCTGACACCCTGTGATACCCTATGATAGACAAATCTCAAGTCATGTGTGCTAAGCAGGAATAAAGCCCCCTCTATCAATCACTGCCAGCTTGAAAATGCTCTTGCATTTTTCCCCTCTTGCATTTACGCTAGAGTATCACGATATCTCAATATTAGGCTGTCGTGGCAAGTAGGATAAGTGACGTAACATCCCAAAACCCTACAAACTTGAACTATTTTATTGAGAGAACATCTGTGTAATTGCATTAAAAGCAGTTACTACTATCCATGGTAATGTCCTAGTTCTTAATTTACCTTCTAGTACAAGTGCATGTAACTGAAAGAGTACATGCCAGGAACTTTACCTGTAGTTTTAGTATGGGATATGTCAGAGGTTGGTGCGATGAACTCGGATTTCAATGAAAGCTGATGAATTCTCTTTTGGATCTAAGTTAGGATAGTTGGGATACTTTTAACTGCAATGCTGAGATATTTAAAAACATTCTGAAGTAAAAACCAACTTCCTACCTCCACACACTGTATTTTAAGGGTCAAAGTGAACTCTGTGAGCAGCAGAAGTCGGCCTTTTTGCTGCACTGCAATTGCTGTGTCCTCCTCAGAAGGAAAAGGGATCCACTCAAAGTAGGATGTCAACTTATCAACCTTCCCCCTTTCCCACATGCTGTTCTCTGAACAGAGAAGGCCTTTTTTTTCTGTTGACAAAGTCCCTCAGGATCACAGTTTATGAGAAACTTCATGCAAGTTTAAAACCTATTTGAGCCTTTTCTTGCTGCTGATACTTATACAAGGCAGGTTTCTTCAATTATTTAATCTCCACTTTCACCAGCAATAGCTGGCTTCATTTTTTCTTCAGCTGTTTGGTTTTGTTGCCCCACTAAAACCCTGGTATTGCAGGGATTTGGGTTTGTGTTGGTTTTGCTTGTTGGTTGGTTGGGTTTTTTTTCTGAGAGTCACACTAAGGATAGCTCAGCAACTTGGGAAAATAATGACACACCAGCCCACCTTCCCTCTCAGATGCTAGATGAATATCAGCAAATTACACGATAAAGACATTCAATTCTGGCACCTAATGCATGCCAGGACCAGACACACTACACACCTGCTAAAGCAACAGCCACAATAGGGTGAAGGGGATGGGTCTCATTCCAATAATAGGGACCAGTAAAGAAGCAGTCTCATTTTTATCAGGAAAATGAAAACTGAGTTCATTGCAGCCACATGACTCCCATCGAGGGTTTAATAAAGAACCCCTTTACTCTGGGATCTTGCTATAGATAAGCAGATGGTGGTGATTTTGGGTGAAGAATGTTGTTTTTACATGCAGAATATCTTTGGATAGCAGGAGGAAAGGTTGACTTGCTTTGAGATTAAATAATAAAAGCATGCTGTATTTAAAAATGAAAAAAAACCTAAAATAAAATAGGAAGGAAGAGCAGCAGTACTATCAGCATGAAAAGCCTCAAAGTCTGAAGTTCTGACAAAGTTTTAAAGCCAAGAGAGATAATACACAGTTAAGATTACTCATATACAGTAAATTGGAACGTCTGTGGAGTCTTGCTGATTTATAGCAATAGAGTTTTGCTCCCACGATTTTATTTTCAAGTTATATGAAGTAAAAAAAAAACCCAAACAATATAATAAGGTCTATCCATAAGCCGAATTTGGATGGCTCTGGTTACACAGGCTGCACAGGACGCTTTAGATTTTAGTATTAAGCTTTTAGCCTACTTTTCAATCAAGCTGATGAAGACCTGCCTACCTTGATTTACACCTTCAGAAGGATTTGTGTCCTAAAATAGATCACTGGTGCTTTGTGTTATAACACGATCCCCTTTTGCTCCCCCATCTTTCAGCACCCAAAAGCATTTACCATTGGAAAACTCATGACAGTGATGCTCAACGGGACTTCAGTCCCGAGAAGTGGTGTCTACACAAGAAGGGCTTCAAGCCAATGAAATAGCGTGTTAGATTCAAGTCTTTTGCTTCTCTGAATTAATGTAGATGTCTCCTAGATGCTTTTACTTCCAGATACTGCATTTTCTAGCAACGTTCATTATGCAGTATTTGAGAGGAGCGTAGGTAATAGCACATGGAGCATCTGCCCTGGAGCTCTTGCTGGTCTTCTTGCCACAAGTGCAAACCCAACAGCTGCGCTATGACCATTGTCAGTGCTTCTCTCAAACCGTTTCAAGGACTTGGACTTTCCCCTCTCCATGCGATGCCAGAAGCAGACTGGTTCTCCTGGTTCCAGAAGGCTCCAATCCAGAGCCTTTCCCAGACAAGTGCCAGACTTTCTTACAGACTTCAGTCAACAGAACTATTACACATAAATGCTCTTGGCAGGAGCTGCCCACAGCAACGCGCAGCACTCTCTGGCCCCTGCTGCTCTGGGGTCAACCAGGCAAAGGACTCCAGCTCCTGTTCACGGGAGCTGCAGGTCCAGCTCTCTCTATTTGTGGCAGAGGTTTCATGACGCTCGCTTGTTACAAAGAGCAGTTTCAGCTCCTTCCTCTTTCAGGATTCCCACCATACCAGCCCAACTGACCTGTTGCATTGTAACGGCAGCTTTTCCTCTCAGCGCTGCTCTTCTGTCTTCCCAGAGTCATACTAAACTGAGACATGCTGAGCTGAGGTACAGTTATGACCATCAAGAAGGTCACTTTGTAAACTGAATCCAGAAACGTGCTGGTGTTAGCTTCATTTCTAGCCTCGCATTTGGTTATGCTGGAGGGGTAGCCCTGTGTGCGTTAGGTGAACACTGACCGAGGGCTGAGCAGGGAGTAAGCTCATGACACTCTTCAGTTGTCCTGGGAGGATAAAATGACCCTCTAATTGGGACGAGACAGGGGCAAGGCAGCCTTCTGACTGGGACGGGGTAGCTCAGCCCCAACATCCCTCTGGACTCCGTGGCTAAATACCACATGATGTTGTAGAGGAGGGCTGCTTGTAGCAGCTTATATTCTTACACACAGGATAAAACTACTTTGCCAGCCAAAGAAGTCCTCCCAAGCATGAGCCCTGTGACCACTCAAGAAGGGACGGTGCTGCCTACAGCTGCTGTTTTCATTTGGGTAGTTAAATTCCAAATGAAAGTAAACTACTGGAGGGGAGCAGAAAACCTGGAGTTTCTCCAGGTAAATATTGGCGTGTAATAATTGCAAGCGAGCTTGTGTTTCCTTCTCTGGGAAGAGTTCATGTATTTCATGTGCAGGCTTTGTCTTACCCACAGCTTAAACGCAGCTGTCTCAGGGGAAATATGTAGGTTATTTAATAGTGCCCAGCAATGACACAAAACAACTTAGGGCAGGAAGAGAAGAGCACCGTATTAAATTAAAACTGCACCAAGCGAAATTTAGGGAGACAGAATGTAATTACCCAACTTGGGCTGCGGCCAAGATGCCGATGCTAACACCTTTATTATTTATTTTTTTTTTCTTTAAAGTAAAATGTGCCACCAGAGCCATCAAATCAGAGATGAGACTTTGCTTTCAGCCTCTTTTCTGAAAGACGGCACCTCAAAGTAGCACAGTTCCCATTAGCACTATGTCAGAGTATTGATTCGGCCACCTACTGAAGAATATGCATAATTAATGCTAAAAAATGAGATGCTTTCATTGGGAAAGAAGAGTCCTCGTAGCAGTGTTTTCCCAGGAATACACCATCCAAAAAAAAAAAAAAAAAAGAAGTAGTTTGTACTTCACCTCCAAGGAATTTTGCAAAGGTCAACCACTAGAGCCAGCTGAATGCATTATTTAGTGACTTGACCATTTTGTTACTGAATATTTCATTGGGTTTGTTTTTACAATCAACTATTTCTGTTCACACTAAAAGGAAGTATCACTGAATCCCCGTTTTTACTGTGGTAGACGGAGGCAGCCAAAGGAAGACGATATAACCAGTTGTCCTTGATTTTTAGCAGCTTCTAATCCTTTCGGGTTCCTTTCGTAACTCCCACCCTCAGCTGAGTTTCTCAGCATTACTCTAGAAGACTATAATAGAAAGAAGAACCCTCGTTGCTGCCCTAGCAAAATTCAGTGGCTTTCTGCAGAATTACTCTGGATTCCATGAGGTCCTGAAGATGCAGTTTCAAGAACTTACAAGGTTCCTTGGGCATATGGCAATAGGGAAAGAGAGAAAGTGAGTTGAAGGCAGAGTTGCTCTGGTGGGAGCATGAATTTAGCCACAGAATCAGTCAACCTGCACGTAGTCTTCTACCCTTTACTGAATGGGTTTCTTCCTAAAGGAAAATCCTGAGATTTCACCTCAGAAGTTCCACAGCTGATGCAGAAATCACCTGAGACCTTAAGACCCGTGTTGTTCTTTCTGGGCTAAGATTCAGTAACCCTATATACGATGGTTACCCAAATATGCTTTTGACCTTTGCCTGGGCTATTGTGGCATTTTGCTGAAAGGGTAGATGAAGAATTTTAGGAAAAGAGATTTGTTTTATAAAAGAGATGCAGGAGGTATAGATAACTTCTGCAAAAGTCACACGTTGGCATTTACTTTATGTTCAAAAATATGGGCGTTTTGTACTCACGTTTTTGCATGTTTAATTTTTACTGGGATAGCTCAACTTTCCTAGGTGCACGCTAAATGATTTGTAAGATCCAAATTGCAGAGCAGAGCTTGTCTTTTATGAGTAAATTAAGGACTTGTAAATTTATCTGGTTATGTTAATTCTTCATGGGTAGCAGCTTCTACTGCTTTTCTCTCCTTAGAGTCTGTGTATTCACCAATAGGATTTACAGGTATCTGTAGTAAATTGGAACATTTCTGATTAATAAATTACATAGTAGAGTTATTATCTAGGGGTTGTAGTTGCTCCACAGTTACAGCTGAAGCTTACTTTCTGTCAGGAACCCAATAAACATACCCCCCTTTATACTACCAAAAAGCTCTGTTCACATCAAGTTATGTGCAAGTGCTCTCTGATTAGTTAAAAAGGTTTTTTTTTTTGCCAGATTTTAATGATTTTTGGCAAAATGTTATTCAAGAGATAGGACTCGAAAATCATTTATGTTTCTAAATGCTCTTCCAATGTTGTTTTTTTTTTCTTCCTATCTTAATTTAAAATGGAGCTCTGAAAACTTCTGTGGGCTGACTTAAAGAGGTTTATTTTGGAACAACTTTGAAAGAAGGTAAAGCCATCAAATGACTCTGAGAACTCTGCACTGTCATTGCCAAAGGAAGGCTGGCGTTCCTGCCTCTCCTTTGAGGAATGCTAAGAAAGAAGGAAATAAATGACTACAGCTGAAAACAGACAGAAGACATTTTCCAGACTCCTGTTTCTGAGGGTGTGCATCTGACAGACTATGCTATGAAACACTGCCTCATCCTTATCACTCCCCACCACCAAGGCAAAACTTTTAGCCCCAGTAGACCTGAAGAAGGGTAAAGTCATAGGACTGGGTAGAGTGATAATAAAGGTCTCTGTCTTCCCTGGGCCTTATCTTGTATGCAGAAGTCTACAGTGAGTTGCAAGAAGTTAAGAATATAAGAGATACAGCCAGCACATACCTACAGTGTCTGAAAAGTCTGCAATTAGAAGCAATTTTTTGCACACACAGTTTTGTATGGGTCCTGCATAAACAGACACCATTAAGAACTCTTCTTTGAACAAGAAGTGCAACTTTTCAATATTTATATCCAGGATGAAAGGTTTTTCTCTCTGCAAGACAATGATTTCTTGACTTTTAATAGCTCTCATTTTGATGTGCTGAGTACTTTTCAGAGTCCTTACCTATGGTGTCTTCATGAAAAGAAACCTAAACTTTTAATCTGTCTTTGTTCTGCGTACAAAAAGTCTTCCTGTATTAATAAGCAGAACACACCAGAATGCCTATCTCTTAATCATATAGGAATGTCACTAATTCCAGTCTTCTTAGTGACCATACTGCAAACCCCAAAGCCGTGTCCTTTAAATTTCTTACTAGACAAACAGTGTACTGCATGGAGTCTTCATTAAGATCCCACATGCCACCAATTATGCAGGGCATCATTAACAAATGAGTGAATACATCTACGTTTGTAACTCTCCTCGGCCAGTATCATGCAATTACAGCATGTATATAAAAAGAAAAGTAACGATCTGATGCTGTAGCAGAGTGAGTCACGATCCATGTTGTCGTTGCTACGTTTGGAGCTTAGATATGCAGGAAAAAAAGGTTTTTGACAGCCCCTTCCTGGAACAAAAAACAACAAAAACCCAAACCCAAAGCATTGGTTCATAGCTCTGAGTCAGGAGAACTTAGCTGGCTTGTCATCCCCAGTGGGGACTCATCCCAGTCCTCCATGGTGCCTGAAGAATGTGTGCTGAGCTCCCCGGCTATTAGCCTGCCTCATCCTGCATTAGCTCATGAAGGGCTGCTAGTCCCAAATGATCCTTGTCCTCATTTTAGTGCCGAGCTGTCATACAACGGGGTCTATCAAAGACATCCAGAGGGGAGGGAGCTTTGAGCTGTTGCCATTCACTCACACCAGCATGTGGGGTGGCCACACCACGGCCCCTGAACTCCTGATACAATATTTTTATCAAGCTGCTGTGTTGTAAGGATAGTGGAAAAAAAAAAGATCTATAAGTGGTATATTGGGATTGCTGCAGAGGATTATTCACATTTAAGATTTTTATAAAAAATCAAGTTCTTTCACAGAAGTACTCGATGCAAAAAAATGCCACTTCTTATTGAACAGGTACACCATGGAAAAGGAGAGAAATGAGGGTACAGCCATTTTCATACTTATGAATGATTGGGTTGGTTTTAAATGTAACTTCAGCAATTGATTTTGTGGTTGATATCAAAATTAAAATATTATTTTCCAATATATTAAACTGTGCCACAAAAAATATTGGGGATTTTTTAATTGGAGATCATCTAGCCTCAACATCCTCCTCCCTTGGTATGCTTGGGTCTGAAATAGCTTTGAACAAAAGTGAAAAACACGGAAAGAATGAAGGCAAGAAGCATTTGCTATTGATGATCTTTCAGGAGAGATCAGACAGATCACCTCCCGGCTCCTTGATGAAACTTGCCATGAAAAGTCAAACCCTTGGAGAACACCTTTCCATCAGAAAGGGTGTCACAGTACCAATCTCTTTACTATTTCCTTATCCTCACCGTTCTCATCACCACCCCAGGATTATCAAAGTTACTCCCATCACAAAAAAGAACCCTGATTCAGCTCAAATCCTCACTCCCACAAAGAGGAAAAGACTTGCCTTTAGCTGAGGCTTGGGATTTTGCTATTACTGTTGACTTAAAACATCCCACTTTCAGCTACTGTGGTGATGAGAACACAACTGCAGAGAGGCTAGATACTAGGCAGGATGCAGACCAGTATTTTGTTTGATCTCTTTCAGTCTGTCCTGAGAGTCATGCAGCAAGATAACGGTACCAACTTCAGCTCAACCCACTGTAACGGGGTGGAGCATCTGAGCCAGTAGCCTTCTGATGGAAGCTGTACAAGCTGTAGTAAATACTGCAATACTGACCTCAAGAAGGAATCCCTCCTAGCCTACTTTCTGATATTTTGCTTCTTTTTATAACCAGCAAAAATGTAAAGGGCCTCGGTCATCTTATTTTCCCAAAATGAATGATTCTAAAGAAAACATCCATTTGCTGCTTACTCTTTAATTGGATGTTATTCCCAAGTGCAGTGTAATCATTAAGAGAGCTTTAATTTAACAAGTGTGCTGCTCTTAATACATTTCTTCTTACGTAGTAGTAAATTAACTATAACAGATTATAACTGTTCTCCATCATTTAGCAGAGAGACTTTCCATAAATATCTTTAGAACTAAACCAAGGTATTTTTATGGCACTTGCTCACCACTCGTTGTCATTTATGATCCCGGATGAAACGATACCCATTTCAAATAAAAGAAGATTATTTTTCATGCTGAGAATCAACATTCCAGTTCATTTGCTTCCTGGTTGCTGGTAAGGAAACCGCACCGACTGAGGTACATCTCACCTGGACACCTCCAGATGAGCAATGCTTTGATAACAGGGATGGGAACACTTCAGTAGCCTAAGTGAATTTGCTGGATCAATGAGGCATCGCTGCATTTTCAAAGTGATTTCTGTCAGTGTCTCATAGTTTCACGCATTTGTATCACAGATTTTGCTTTGGTAGCCATCGGCCAAGCTAAGGGCCAGATCCCAGAAATACAGGAACCAAACCCAGGTTCTGCTATTTAGAGGAGCTCTCGCCTTTTTCATCTGCAGCCTACTGAGTTCTTATGATAACCCAGGTCTCTACGCTTGTGCCTAACGGGGAGAAGGGCCCTTCTGAAAGACTGTCTTTATGTGACACCTCTGTCTGTTGTCTATATAGATTATAGTCTATATCCAGCATATGGGCTATGGTTTGCTGCCAAGAGGCATAGCACATGGGCAGCTCAGATTGAGAGATCTCAGCCCTTGAAATTTGTTGCTGGCATTCTAAGAAATCACTTCGATGGTGACATGGAGTATCTCTGGCCATTTTGTCCTTAAAGTTAGAGAAATGTCATCCCAAGTGAAGTTAAATCAGAGCTTTCTCATGTAGGCAGATGACCCTTCAGAATCAAATTGACACCAGTGGCTTGTTTCGTGTTTAACAGCCCGAAGCAAAGTCTTACAGAATGAAAATTTCGGTTGTAAAAAGCCTCACCACCTTCTTGTCCACAGCCTATCCTTCCTCTGAGGTTTTCTATATTGCTGGGTTTGCTTTTTTTTTTCCCTTTTAAGGACAAAAATAAATATTAAAAATCACTGCTATTCTTGTGGCCTTGACAAAAAGAACTTGTGTTTGCATCTTCATACACTGGAATTTGCATTTGGACACTGCTTAACCATAATGGCCCCTTGTCAGTATTCTCTCTAAGAAATGTTCTTCCGATTCCTTGGCATCTCTTTCTCTCCCAGTTCCTGGGGATTTTGGTGTCTAGCAGGAACTATCAGAGAACAAACTAGCTAAAAGAGGCTAGTGGAATATTAGTTGCATAGGGATGTTAAATTAATTATGCATGAAGTGTCTACTACTTTTTTTTTTCCAATAAGTCCGTATGTTCTTTTAAATACACAGAACGATGGCATTATCTAGGTAATAATCCTTGATTTCTCTCAGTAGCCTTAACTGAACTGTGGGATAGAATTGCTCCTCTGGAAGCAAACTGCCTGTTTTAGCTTGGCAAAAGGAAATCCCTCCATCCAGTCAGGCAATGGCAGGAGCAGGACAGAACAGGATTTTCACCAACAGTACTAATTTTTAACAGGTAGAAACTTCTCACACGATCACAACAATGTTTTGAATTTGGAATTGGGGCTTTTGTTTTGATGGAGGGAGTTCTGGAAGTAGCCCACGCTCTCTAGAAAATAATACAATAAATGTTGCTGGATTTAGAACCCGGATTTCTGTCTGGGTGATTTGTAGGTACAACAGTTCTACTGTGTCCAGTCTTCTTTTTGAGGATTTGGTTTTGTCAATCCATGTTATTTAGTTTTTTATTATTTCAGTTCTTAAGCTATTCTGAAAACGGAGAGAAATATTTGTAGTGCATCTGATTTTTTTTTTTCAATGTTAAGTTTTTGACTTGTAAACAGCACTCCTCAGAGCCTTCAGAGAAAGGTATATGTGAGCAAGTCTAATAAAAGTTATTTTCTTCCTGCATATCCATAATCTAACCTTGTTCTCAGTTCAGGTGACATCCCCAGCGTGCTAAGCTCTTATCGGATTTTCAGTGTGGAGACCTCACGAAAACAGGTGTTGGTCAACAGCAGCTTACGGGTATTCAGCTGAGCCTGAGGCTAAAAAGGGGCAAATTCTTTAAGACAGGATAATGCCTGTGTTATGGGCAAACTTCCCTTGGCAGTGATGATTGTTTTACAATATTTTGAGAGCGTGCGTTTCCCTTCTCGGTCTTTTCATTGATAGCCAGCTGTCAGGGAGTGCTGGAAGCAGCACAAGAGTAATTACAGGTATCCTGGTGAAAGCCTGTTATGACTCTGGTTGTAAAAATATTTGACATTTTTGTCAGATACATAACATTAAAATCATGCTGGATAAATTATGAAAAGAAAAACAGAAAGCGAAGCGGCTGAGCTGTTTAACACCTTAACTTAAAAGGACAAAAACTACCTACATCTAAAAAGCCTAAAAAGCAAATCTTGTTTGCTGGGTTTTTTGATGAAATATTACCTGGACCCTGAGGGAGTTTCATAATCCAGATGAAAATATTTGGCTTATTTATCATGCTGCAGAGGCTTATGCTGAATTGATAGTCTGGTATGCAATCATCACGGACCGGTTTGCATCAGAGACATTGACACTGGTGACTGCCTGGAGCCGCCTATTTGGCCGTGACCCTAGAAGCCCTGGTAGCATGTGTTTGACTCTTCATAGTGGGTTTCTGCAGCACTTCATTGAGAACACGGCCTTTGACTCGAAACTCATTTGTCCAGGCTTTTTGATTCCTTGTCTGCAGCGTGCGGCTGCTATCAGATTACAAACAAAGAAAAAATTGAATTGTTTTATGAACTGTTATCATCCCAACCAAGTTCTACGAGTAGCTATGTCTAAATGTTTTCATATATTCCACACCCCCGCTGCCCTTTGAGATTTTTAACTGTTGTTTTCTTGTACATTAATAATTTCCTTATGTAATTGTTCCCAAGAGAATGAGCTGAAAGAATTATGAACTAATTTGCATCTTTTAATGTACTAATAACATTCCCAAGAAGAAAATTTCACTCCATCCAGGTGGAAACTAATCACTTTAAATCAAAGCTTACTGAATTGCAAGGACTTTGGGTTTGGTTTTGTTGTTTTCTTTCCAACACGTTGCAGAAGAACAGTGCCCTGCATGCTAAAAGTTATTAGAAAGCATAAACTGCTAGAAAAAGCCCTGGGTCATTTTTTGCTGCAGTAAAAAGTTCATAGGAAAAGGAATATTTCTGTATTTAAACAAAATGAGGTTGAGAGGTAAATGTAGATTTCACCCTTCTATGGAAAAAAACCAATAATTTTTAAACCGAGCTTTTTTTATCTTGTTATGTAAATAAATAATTCATGCTATAGACTCTAAAACGCAGATCAAGAAAAAGAAATGTCCTTTTATGGGCAATTTATTCAAATAGAATCTTGGGTGAACAAAATTGTTCTATCTTAGGTATTCATTTACAACCGTACAATGTCAGGTCCTCGTTCACCAAAGCACTCGGCTTCACGAGCACTTTGAGTTACTAAAGCACTAACCCTGAGTAACTAAAGCAATGGTTCCGAGGGTGTGATTTAAGTTAAATACATCAGAGTGCTGTTCCCTATCATAGTTACCCACGGGCTTAAGCAATCTACTGAACTGGGGATGTGACATCCGAGTTTATGTACCTTCATGTGTTTGGTTAAATTCAGGAATAGAAATTAATGCCTTCATTTGCCAAATGAGATGTAAATTAATAATCAATGGAAAACTTGACCTCAGAGTTTGAAGTTATTGAAGTTTATTTTAGTGGTTGATAAAGTTTAGCATTAACATTTGGCAGGGCAAAAAATATTTGTTGAAATGGTTACAGACTGTCTAGGCCATAACGAATCCCACAGAATGCTTTGATTTATTCATTTTCTGCCAGCGAGGACAACTGACAGCAATCTCTCTTTTTGCAGGAGGAGGCCAGAGCTGCAGAGTTAAAAGCTTAAGCTTCAAAATTGACACTATTTATTAACACAATAATGGGCTTCTCGTGGTTTGTGCGGCTTTCCAGGATTGCACCAGGCTGAACGCAAAGAGAGGGGGGGTTTCTGTCCCCTTTCAGGTGGCTGGCAAGGCAGAGTGCACGGCTGATAATATGTCACGTGCTGTCTCCTGAAGGGTGACTGCCTTGCTCACCATCCTTGCTTTTGTGGCAAGAAAACAAAATCCCTTAAGAAAAAAAAAAAACATTTAAGAACAGACTGACTTTATTCCTTGAAAATAGATGATTATTCTCACACAAGACTTGCAGAGGGGAGCCTGGGCTGGGTGGGTTCTCTGGGAGTTCTCTCAGCTTTCAGCCCTGGGCATGGCAGCCAGAAGCCACCATCACCATCCCTTATGTCCCAGCAGCAGCCATTGAGGGGGATTTTCACACCGGGAACTAGCATGGCCAGGAAGGAGGCAAAGGGCTGCTCCATCAGCTGGCTCCTGCCCTCCTTGCACTGCCTTTTGGGGAACTGCTTGGCATTCCCATTTGCCTAATTCTCCAGGCAATCGACATCCCTCTGAAGGGCGGCACAACCATCGGGTGTATCATCTGCCAGCCCACGGGCACGCTCTGTCCCATCATCCAGGGCGTTAAGGCTAAACAGTTATTCCCAGATCCAGGTGTTGGATGAGCAGTGCACTTAAACCCAGGAAGGAATCTGAGTTAAAAAGCACGTTTTTCTGGGTGCATTTGGCTGCCATCTCACTACCAAGCTGCAGCGTCATCCCTGCTTTTGTCAGCTGGTTTGAAGCTCCGCAGTAGTACCCGGTGGCACCGTGACTGAAGCTATTGCTTTCCTGCCTGAGAGAAATGGTCACCTCACAGTGGTGCCAACAGGTAAGATCCAGCTCAAACTCAAAAACTCTTTGATGCTTTGGGACTTGCTTACGTAAGAAGCCAACCATTTTGCTGTCTAGAGCAGTGTGGGCCCTATGTGATTTTGGGTCTCTTCTGGCCAAACTATCTGTTTAAGAAACAATTTTGGAGAGAGGTGGATTGAGGACCTTGTTTCAAAGTCCCGGGAGACTATTTTACATGATTACATTCTGTAGTAAAAGAGATGTTTTGATTCCTTGCATAAATTATGACTATTAATAACTAAATGATAAATTAAAATATTACTATAAGGAATCCTTTAGTACCTAACAATTATAGAGTGTTACAAACTCTGAAATAAACACTACAAGCCTCTAAATAAACAAGACATTTGTGACCTGTGACATTTCTTCTTCCGTTGTAGACGACCTTGGAGCAATAGACTTCAAAGCTCTGGATTCTCATTTACTCCAGAGGAAAGCAAACAAGCGTCAGAGTAAGAATATGACTTTGAATCCCAGCAGATTGGGCTCCCCCTGATGGAATTTCCACCCTTCTGTCGCATGTTCCGCTTCATTCTTCTCATTCTTCTTCAGGAAGACACTTTCTCCCATATCTGATATCTCTTGTGCTTTCCAAACTAGTGGTTCACTACATTTCATCTCCTGTAGTATAAATAAGGAGGGTCCAAGATGTAGAAAGACTAATGTCACAATCCTCAGAGCGAATCCGTAACTCTCATTCTATTTCTAGATGTAATTTTACTGGGGTTGGGTTGGGGTTTTTTTGTTATTTTTGTCTCTGATCCCGCTCCAGGCTCTCTCAGCCTGTTTTAGTGAAGATCCACACCCGTGTGTAGTGGTAAAGCTGGAACTACAGAGCTAAAGCGGGTCTGGAAGGGGGCTGCCAAAGCAAGCATAAGGCTGTGAAGAGAGTTCTCTGAAGAATACTGTTGCTCAATAGTGCCTGGTTTATGGCTTGAACTAGGGTTGAGAGAACAAGAAAGCCTAATACACAGCTGGGGTAGGGCTGGAAATGGGCTGACAAAGCAGAAATAGGGTCACCTAAAGAATTCTCTAAGGCTCTGGCCTGTGCCCTGTCACAAGCCTTCGTCTCAGCCTAGGCTTGGGGCTGCTGGAAAGGAAAAGCCAGAGTTGCAGCTGGAGTTTAGCTGCTAAAAGAAACAAAGGGCTGCAAAAAAAGAATATCCACCCGGGGAACTGATAGTTCAGGGAAGTGCTGCCGTGTGTTTCCTAAGGCTCAGTTTAGGGTTAGGGTTTAGCCAGGGTAAAAGCTCAAGAGCTTCAGCTGGAAAGAAGCTGCCAGTGGATAATTAGTTTAGCTGATGGGGAATATTTAGTCCCTGGAAGGGCAAGGCTGCCCTTGCAAGGCTCTGCCCAGAGCAAGGCCACAGTGAGGGCTGGAAGCATCCACTTCTCTAATGTAGGTACACAACAGTCTATTTTGTGCTTGTCTAACACTCAGGCACCTGCCTTAAAGCTGGCAACTTACCCCCCAGGGTAACTAACTCCCACAGGTTATCAAAGAGAGAGGTTTACCTCCCCATTCAGGCTAGGCTGCTCCCCCGCAAAGGGAAGGAATTGAGAGGTCTTGAACTGACACTCTGCGGAGGGCAAGGCTGAAATCCAAACGCAGCAAGCGGCAAAGGTGACAAAAAGGCCAGAGGCAGGGCTAAGGGAGAGAACCCTGGAAACTACAGACCAGTCAGCCTCACCTCCATCCTGGAAAGGTGATGGAACACCTCATTCTGGAGGT